>LTAE01000176.1:0-99814 GCA_001647135.1 Pontederia paniculata | reverse complement strand
GTAAAAATATATATATATATATATATATATATATATATATATATATATATATACTAATAAGAAAATTCAAAAAAATCTGACTTCAAATTTTTAAAATTATCTAGGAAAATAGTGTCGTTGGAGGAGAGCTCGAATATATATTTTTAAAAATCTCATACAAATTAGTCAAAATTACTAGCATCACATATTTTTTAACAACCCCTTAAAATAATGTACCGAAACCTTGATTATCTAATATACTCAAAAGGGCGCTTTATCCTAATACGAGGCAAATATCTTTTAACGTATGAACAAATTATCTTATTTTTAAAATAAAATTTAAAATAAAAAAGTTATTAACCTTTTCGAAAAATTTATTCGGTGTCTAAATATAATTTTTATATTTATGATACTATTAAGATGTATTATATTATATAAATTAACATAAACCACTTATTTTATATTTTTACATTATTAATTATCACTTATATTTTTGTCAATACTTATTTACAACTTTATATTAATTGAGTAATTTTATATATTTTAAAGTAAAGATAATGCTTATATATATATATTTAAAATTTAAAAATGACAGATTTTTTTCGACATAAAAAATATTAAAAAGATGTCGTATGGTATCAATTTTTAAATTTTCGATATTGCTAATTTTACTTTCGTTTTTTCAGAGAAAGATGATTTTCTATTATGTACTATTGACATCCTCTTGAAATTTATCTTTACACCCCTAGTTTAATCCCACTTTCTGTCGAAAGAAAATGTTTGGACATATAGACACATGTTGGAAAGTGTTTATTTATTTATTTGTTTTCAATAAGCTGGAGCTTGGAACTAATTGTCTGGATTTTTTCCCGTTTGTATCTAAAAAATCACTCGGTCGCTATTAATTCGATTCAAAATGGAGTGCTCAGTAAAAATTGCTAATTTGCCACGTTTTATTATTTTTTAAAATAAGAATAATTGAATTAATGTCTCAAACAATTCATTTTATAATAACTACGCCAAAAATCCACGTCACTATGTCGTATAGTCATTGAATATTAATGTTTCGTTAATAGTTTACGTATTTCACGCTAACAAAGATGAGAAGTTGAGCTTAATATTCGTTTTAGAATAATTAGGCTAAAAATTTCATGTTGATCGTAGCGATCAATATTAATATTAACCTTTTTTATAATTAAAGTAATTTCACCGTAGTAAGTATGGAACTTGCGGTTACCGTATTTTGGACCAAATTAATGCAGTTTGTGAATTTATAATACATTGAATTAAATCCGCAATCAAATATTTTACAAATTTAAGTTAATATATATCAATAACACAACTCGGCCTACATATCAATAACAAAAAAAATCAATAAAGATTTCGTCAATATTTGAAGCTAGAGCATATCTCTAAATTTTGTTCTGCTAATAATGATCCCAAACGTTAAACTAATAAAATAAATATTATTTTTATTTAAGTGTAAAAAGTGTACGGTAAATTACAATAGTCCATTTATTCTCATATTTTCATATAAATTTATTAATACGAATTTATAATTAGAGATCCGTATTAATATGTTTATATATAAATATGAATAATAGTGTGCTACGCTGCATATATATTTTATTTTTTTATATTTATATTTTTTAACTTAATGTTACTATTAGTTGGCGTATACGTGCTGCAAGCATGCATGTGCATTAGGTAACAAATGAAGACCAAATTGGTTAAAGATAGTGTGATCGGTTATTAGTTGGGTGTGGGTGAATAATTGAAGGATCAAATTTTGATACATATCGCATTCACGCCCATGCATCCATTATCCCATATTGTGTACGTGCACTCAAACCAAAATTATACATTACGTGGTGTATAATATTATGCTGTATACAGTACAAATCTAACCTGAATACATAAATGGTGTGCTTGCTAAGTTTTTGTCCATTTTATACCTCCTGTGGGCGTTGAGTGGCACTATCGAGAGGTGAATCCATTTAATGCTCCGATCTCGTGTCATACTTCTTCCACAAACAACCAACTACATCAATCACATTCCCACAGCTCAGATGAGCTAATACCATCTCCAATTAATTAAAACCTAAACGAGAGAGAGAGAGAGAGAGAGAGAGAGAGAGAGAGAGAGAGAAGCATCATAGATATGAAGAAATAGAAGCATCATTGATATTAAATTAGTTCGACTCAGTCGGATGGATGATCTTTTTAATGAAGTGGGGGGTACGATCTTGTAAACCTCCAAATAAGAAGGAAGAGAAGCCCACGAACTTGCCTACGTATCTGTTATAAGTTAACTTTTACCACAACACATGATATAGGACACATTATTAGTCAAATATATAATGCTCTATATTTTTGTTGTGTTAATTAATATAAATAATTTAGACATCGATTGTATTTAAACAATAAAATTATAGATATCGTGTGCCCATATATTTTAGATCATGTCCTTCTTACATCCATTTTTTTAAAAAAATATATTGTTCTCTATTGATAGAATGAACCTTAACATAAAACGAAGGTATAGTACATTATACCTACTGTATAATTCATTATTTATGTCATAGGACCATGACATAAATTTGTCATTTAATTCAAATCACATGTTGGTTAATTAAATTGATATAATTCAAAAGGGTAATATTGCATTAATGAGTTAAGTATCGTAGCTGTTGATGGTCATTAAATTGCCTGAAAAATACCATCATGCTGAACTCCCAACTTGCATGGATCCCACAATAAAAAATGACGCATTACATGGATGCAGTACAAGTTGTTCTACATCTCAATTTTTTTTTCTCAAATGATTTATTTTCAAACAATTATATCTTCTTATTCCATCTCAATGTATTTGCTGAAAAAAGATAATGGTTTGCTGTTAATGTTGAAAAATATAAGGTTACAATAAATATGACATCGGATATAGTGTAAAAGGAAAAATGAGAGAACAATATTCTTTTTTCAAAATTGTATAGAATTTCGGTTGATAGAAACAACTATATCACTAGTCAACTCCCCAATTGTCAAACAAAGGAAAATTATTTTCCTTTAAACAAACATAACCTTGAACTATGTGCAAATATCTTAATATTTCGAGGCCTTTATGCCTTTTGAAATTTAATTTATTTTCTTTGCTGATATAATATCTTAAATTCTAGTCCAATTATTACTAAGGATGTAGTATGATATCACATACATTTGGTGGGGAAGAAAGAACACTATTTCCGCTAAAATAATATATCTTAATTGAAGGTGATATGTGTTATTATTGTGTGATTTCTTGTCTTTAACTAATCTTCTTATTAAAGTCATGCATATGTACTTACAACTTTAAGTCATTTATCCTTTTCTTTTATTGCAAAAGTTTTTTTTTTAATTATGATAAATTTAACAAGTCAACCATCACATGGGGCGGGTTATAAGCATCAAGCTTTCAAGCAAGCACCAAATAATGACAAACTTCTAAAGAAGAAAATAAAAAAAAAGGCAAAGGAAAGATGCAACCACAAACGATGTAAAGACACTAATAAGGACATTATATATTAACTTAACAAAAGTCATGCCCAATACTAAGATCCAGGGGAAGATATTATTTGTATTGTCTATTCATTCGACGGAAAGAGAAGGAAAAGAACAATATAATGAGGCCAAATCATCATCTCGTTTTATTCGGTGTTAACAATTTGAAATTGGAGATAATGTATGAATTCAAGTAACAAATTAGATTAATGCTAGTTATTGATTGAATTATGATAAATTATATGGCTTATCTTTTTTTTTTTTTGATAAAACAAGTCTATAATAAAGTTGGAGAATGAATTTCAGATTAGGGGATGTCACAAGATTGGAAACTGTCGGATGGAAATTCTTTTAACCTTTTCTTTATGTATCAAATTAGATTAGTTGAAGTTTTATGAGTTTTTTGTATAGCACTGACAAAAATATGTATAGATATAAAATTGTGAAATATCTTGACATGCCAAACGAATATCTTGGTCATTAATCATGCACCGGCCACCAAACCAGTTGAAGAAAAATGGCAAAGTGGACTACGTAATATACTTATTTTATGCCACTGTTTCTTTTGGCTCATTCTCATGAGTCTCATATACTCCAATCATAACTTGGTAGAATAATAATCCGCCGAGATCAAACACTCAACATAAAGCAAGTTTGGTGCTTCATCTACGTGGTTTTTTTTTTGTTTTTATGCAAACCCTTTTCCGCAAGAATTTGATCATCACTTTATGGGAGTTAGATTGCTTATCATTCACTAGTCGTTAACTTGCAAAGTTTGCTTTTTAAATTACTTCATAAATGCAATGCAGACGATAGACACAGAAAGAAACATATCGATAAAGCGATCAAATTAAATTATCCCATAGACCTAAAAATTCTACAGTTATTTCAGATTAACAATTATACTTTTGATTAAGCAATTTCATACCAATGCAACAATTTTGATACCAAATGAAGAATATGATTACAAACATCTTTATCCGGGAACTAAAAGATATTGAATTCGATTCTCACCTCTCTACTTCTCTTTTCACTTTTCTTTTGTATTAATCTCATAGACCCCTTTACAATCGAAAAAGGCAAAAAAAAAATTTATTTTTAATTGCTAATACATGGGCGGAGAAAATTTAAATCACAACTAAAATGTAAAGAAACAAGTGTTTAAACTTATTTTTTATATAAGCACATAAACTTATGGGTAATTTTAGTTAAAAAAAAAACAGAATTCACTATAGCATTTTTGAATTTGCATTAACAGTGAATCTGGCTTTTTCAGATTGAAATTACTCATGCTTACAGGAAGTTTTCACAAAAAAAAATAAACAAAATAAATTTATGCCCTTATATACCTCCAAAATGTAACAATCTGCAAGGTGTAAAATAACAGTGATCAAAGACCAAAGGGGACATTGGGTTTCTTAGCTGAAACATCAGTAACCACTAACGTTTCTGCTGCTCTGCTGCTGCCACAGAACTAGTCAGAGACTGTTTATTGCAGCCATATAAATGAATCATTATTTCACGACGCGGTGCTCGTCTGGCCCGCCGTAAAGAGGGCACCCTGTCTCGATATTTTGCCTATTAATTTCCACTCGTACCACCAACGCCCCCCACACACAACAGCGACAGCACTTGTTCATACCCCCCTACCACCATGTGCTGATGGGCCCTCTCCCCCTCCCAGGACTAAAACTATAGAACCCATTAGCTCAAGCGTTACCATCAAGCAGGTCCTCCTCAGGCTCATAAAGGAAGGGAGAAATAAAAAATAGAAGCTATCAATAAGCAGATTGCATTTTGGAAGGTGTGACGCCAGTAATAGAATGCTTACCGAACTCATTCAAAGCCTGGTGTCACGCTAAGGTTTACCATACAGAAGGCAAACGCTTTGCAACAGAACACTTAGATGTCAGGGAGTAAAACTTACGTCGCTCCTGCTGATGGAAACAGCTCATTTCAGGAATCGACATTGTTGGTAAAAAAAAAACGACGCTTGGGCTCTGACCTGATTTGTGGAAAGGTACTTCTCTTGTCTCCCGTAGGATGCTTAGGTTGGCGCAGAAGTCCGGATCTGGGAAAGTCCTTGAGAGAAAATACACAGACAACAAAAATCAAATTTCATCAATTATCCAGTTTTGGAGAAATTTCAACCATAACTTTTATGACATAAAATACACAATGTACCAGACACAAGGCCATAATTTCCATGGGCCTGATCTGACCTGTCAAAAGAGCGAAGTAACCCAAGCAGAAGCCCAAACAAAACTGATAGCAGCAGATCATAGAGACATCAAGTTAGAAATCAGTGGTTTAAAAACCAACTGAATGGATCATTTTCCACAGAGACCATAAAAGTTTGTGTAACTAAATTATTGTATAGAAGCCTTTACATGCAAGGATTTGCAAATCAAACTGACATCCTTAGAAGCTCAATGAAGGATCAATAAACTCATGGACATCACGGACAAAAGAACAAAAGTGCAGAGAAGATTTTGCAAAATGGGTATCAATTCGATGGGCCTAGAAAATAGAGTTTTAAGGAAGATAACTTGAACCTTTTTCCTTTTGGATATTCATTACTTCTGATCATGTACACAGTAGTTTAGCAACCGAGTATAGAGGATAATTCTTTAATAAATTAGTAATTATGTTAGACGACAATATGACACCCTCATCACCTGTGATACATGTCATTTACAAAATTGAGCACAAATTCTGGAAAATGCTCTAAAAAACCACTACCATTGCCTTCAAAATTTTACAAAAAGGTGAACGGGTTAGAAGAATACAACAGACAATATAAAGACATCTAGAGGTCAGCAGAAAGAGATGATGAGTCATTGATGCAGTGCCATGGGTGGAACCGTGACAAGGACTGCCCCAAAATTACGGTGTCGACCATCAACTTTATTCACAAGAGTAAATCCCTTGAGAGGAAGTTGGTTGATGAGAAGAGTCTCCAATAAACTAGCAATGCTCTTTCCTGGGACTACCACATAAAGGAGTAAGCCACTCTGCATGTCTTCTTTAGAACGGTGTGCACGAAGTCGACCATCTAGATCATCTGTCTGTAAATGAATATTTACCTCAATATAAAGGATATCTAAAACATGCTTTCACAAAAAGGAATATAAAGGAAAAAACGGAAAAAGAGAATGAGCATGAAAGAAAATTATGTACCTGCCCAACATATAATTGCTTATCACGTCTTAAGATGACATAAACACTAGACGTGCCAACAGTTGAGGGAGGAGGCTGCTCCCTAGGACCGACAGAAACACATATAACCTTAACAAGCTCTGATATTGCCTTCTTCCTGTGAAGTTCAATCAACTTTTCTTGGCATACACTTGTGACAGCATGCTCAACTTCTTTCAAGAAAAACTCACTGCAACCTGAGTGGAAGTTCTCCAAACATGACCTTGAAGAATCATGAACTTCGCCAAGAGAATCAACATGAGACATAGAACTGAGATTCTCAGCCCTCTCGACAGTTTCTGTTATTTGTTTGACAGTTGAACTTACAGAAAGGTAAAGATCTTTAGCTCTTCGTATGACTGTTTGTGGGAGACCTTCATTTCCAGCAGTTTCAAAGGCAAGGCTCTCCCTACATATTCCATCTATCAACTTCCAAGTAGGTCTTGTGCAACCATCTACTGTCTCTGTTCCCATTGCTTTTGGCACAGTTCTTTTTGTTGCTAAAGGCAAATCAAAAATACCATGCAAGTGAGTAGACACAACACCCAAACACCCGATATCATCAAGTGTTTCAACAATGCTGCCAGCAATGCAGGTTCCTTTAGCAGTTTCCGTGCCTCTACAAATTTCATCAATAAGAACAAGACTTCTCGCAGTAGCTCTTCTAACAATAGAACGCATTTCTGACATTTCAATCTGAAATATACAAAATCCAGATTTCATGCTAGCATCAATACCATGGAAAAGCAAGCACGATATTGATTTCCATCCAGATGATGATTACACAAGTGAGATTTGCAAAAGTAACAGGGAATTTATAACCAAGTTGACATATGTCATAATAATATTCGTTCAATTAGATCTAACAGCAACGTTTGAGGGCTCCAAGGTGATGCTTACATTTTAGAAAATATTATAATAAATGGTTTTGATATTTTAGATTGGAATAGCATTCAGCCTCGAGAAAGAAAACAATTGGAATAACATTAAATCTCATATTTCTATATCTTGGGAAGAACCTAGAAGAAAAGGAACCTGAAGCAAAATTTTGGCAGAAAAAATATTCGTTCAATTAGATCTAACAGCAACGTTTGAGGGCTCCAAGGTGATGCTTACATTTTAGAATAAAGAAAACAATTGGAATAACATTAAATCTCATATTTCTATATCTTGGGAAGAACCTAGAAGAAAAGGAACCTGAAGCAAAATTTTGGCAGAAAAAATATTCGTTCAATTAGATCTAACAGCAACGTTTGAGGGCTCCAAGGTGATGCTTACATTTTAGAATATATTATAATAAATGGTTTTGATATTTTAGATTGGAATAGCATTCAGCCTCGAGAAAGAAAACAATTGGAATAACATTAAATCTCATATTTCTATATCTTGGGAAGAACCTAGAAGAAAAGGAACCTGAAGCAAAATTTTGGCAGAAAAATACTGAATAGGGACTGCTGAAAGTTGGATTGGAAGAAAAGAAAAGGTATTAGAGCTGTTACAGAACCTGGAATGAGCTTTTCCCATCAGCAGGACTATCATAAGCTTTCATGTGAAGCATAATTGAATCAAAACCGGGGATTTGTGCTGACTCAGCTGGCACCATAAGCCCACAGATTCCAAGCAATGCAGCGGCACAAATTGAACGAAGCAAACTAGATTTACCACCACCATTTGGACCTGTTAGAAGGAACAAAGACTGCATGTCGACAGTGTTCTTTATTGCACTGCCCTGTGCAACATCAAACCAATAAGGAGACAGACCAGATATCTCCATACCGCTCGAAGAATTTTTACCCTGCAATATTTAAACACTTGTGTGCTGGATAAAATGTTAACCGATTATATTTATAGACCCAAATCATAATATATATGAATGGTTGATCATATTTTTTTAAAAACAGCTGAGCAACAAAACCAGGCTACAATACACTGAACTGAAAACCATGATTTTAAATTAAGTTAGCAAATTTCAGAACATCATTAACATAAATATATACCTTGACACAAGAAACAAGAAACATATTTCAATGGTGTTAACAAATGTTTACCTTGACAAAGGTTCATCCAATATGTCACATATGCTAATAAAGCTAAATTGTGACAACTTTGGTCTAGCTCAAAGCCCAACACATGGACAACTGAGGGAGTAAATTAATTTTTAATACGAGCAACGACGAGATTTGAACTCAGGACCTCTAGCTCTGATACCATGTTAAATTCGATGTGCTACCAACAATCCTAAAAACTTAAGCCAATAGGAAGAGCAACATCTTTATATTTATATTCTTAACATTCCCCCTCACGTGTGGATAGCTGACAACTTTGGTCTGGCCCAAAGCCCAACACGTGGACAACTAAGGGAGGAAATTAATTTTTAATACGAGCGACATCGATGTTTGAACTTAGGACCTCTGGCTCTGATACCATGTTAAATTAGATGTACTACCAACAATCCTAAAAGCTTAAGCCGATAGGAGGAGCAACATCTTTATATTTATATTCTTAATACTCCCCCTCACGTGTGGGTCACCGACAACTTTGGTCCAGCCCAAAGCCCAACACGTGGACAACTAAGGGAGGAAATTAATTTTTAATACGAGCAACGTCGAGGTTCGAACTCGGGACCTCTGGCTCTGATACCATGTTAAATTAGATGCACTACCAACAATCCTAAAAGCTTAAGCCTATAGGAAGAGCAACATCTTTATATTTATATTCTTAACAGGGAACAAAAAGAGAAATTGTTCCACGATGTTCCAATAATAATAGGTGAAAACTTGCATGTTCTCGTCGTGAGTTTTCCTACAGCGATTTTAGTGGTATTCAGGGTCAGTCATGTTGTCCAGCTCAAAAGGACCTTCTATTCAATGGCAACACAATCAAGAAAGATTCTACCATTAAGGCCACCATGAAAATTGAAAGCATCCACATTTAATCGGCAGAGATGTCTTCACAAAGATGGTGGTCGGGAACATGTGGACAAGAGTAAAATGATGTAGATAGAAAACATCGCATCAGAGCTGAAAGCGGCCAAGAAGTATCGAAGTGCGGCCTAAAAATGAGGAAGATCTTTGCCACACTCCATAAGGCTGCCGTTAAGCAGAAACGTAAATACACAAAAGTGAAAGACAATGTAGCAGTGGAGATAGCAACAAAGACAATAACAACAAGACTGAGACGAGCAAAATGCAATGATCTAAGGTAGTTTTAGAGATATGCAAGATGAAATGACTGCCGGGTTCAACATACGCGGCAAACTAGAGGTCACAAGCTTGAGAAAAATACCGGGATGGCAACAGAAAATAATCAATTTCGCTAAGACTAAGACAGCAAGATCTGAGGCGTAATATTCAGTTTTGACTAGGATAAATGAACCACAACAGTATAATCTTAGATGGAGGGCTCTACTACCAACCTAAATTAAATTTCAAAAGGATAAATTAACAAAAACTAAGGCTAAAATAAACAAAAGAGTTACTCATCAAAGTCAATTTATCAAAACAAAGGAATAGTATATTGATATACCCATATGGTCGGCAAAATAGAAAAAGGAAAACAAGTAGGAAAACAAAAATAGAAAACCGTACAAATTTATTGGAGAAAGACCTATACAATTGAATGACAATTGATTAGGGTATATGTAAATAAATTGCCTTATATAAGGGAATAATGAAACAAATGAAAATAACAGTCAATCTTGGATGTCCCTCACATAACCATTTCGTTGCTGAGGTTTATTTTAAGCTTGCAGCTTAAAGTAACCAAAAGAATTCAAAAAGGGGCCAATAACAAGAACCAAGAAATAAAATTAAAAGAAAAGTTATAGTGGATGTTGATGCTCAAATATATTGCAATTTGAAGAGATTTTATTATCACCTTAGGTTTAACAAGCTCATAGAGCTTCGGGAAAACCCATGCCCTTCTTCTACCTTCACTGCAAAAAGAAAAAAACTTTTTCACCTTCACTAAACCATTAACCTCAAACTAAGTTCAAAAGAAATTCAGGTAGAAGTAAATCAAGTTTTTCAGGTTTCCATTTTTTTTCAAAATATCATGTTCTAGACATTAAAAATGTTTAAAACCATTCATCCGATCCAAGCAAAACATATCTCCTTCATATGAACATTTGTTGTTAAATTGTTGTTTACATTCTATCATGCAACCTCTAAAAGAAACATTTTATCACAAATGAACTTGTATCCTGTAACGTTATATAGAAGTAATCTGAATAGACATGAATTCAGGAATGCCACACAATTTTAATGAACACTAAAATGAAAATGAGACTTACCTAACATGACCAAAAAATGCCTTTGCTATAATAAGTAACATAGATGCAAAAACAAGCATGTTCGCTCTGGTTTGTAATTCACTTGAAAGCCCTCTTAATACCTCCAGAACTTTATCCTTAGCCTCATCACATGCCTCATGGTACCTGTAAGTTGATCCCAGTAGAGACAGTCAATGACTACAATCCAATGATCATGAAAAAAATACTTCCGGCACAAGTCTTATTTCATTGCATAATCTATAAATCTTATTGCACAATCGTTCTTACTGCATTGAACTAAATAAATTTACCTGCTAAGAGCTTTGTCGACCTTGCTAGTAGTGAACCACTCTTCTCCTACTTTCCTACCCTTTGAATCCATAGCAGGCTTCAGTTGCTTAATTTGTTCCTCCCCAGGTGTGTTAGCCCATACGGCTGGCATAAAACGTCTTCCCTTAAACCAAATAGCCTCTTGTTCTCTTGCATAACCTATTTCACCTCTTGCCCCACCGAGGGGAGCCATGAGACATCTTACTCTTGAAACGATGGGAAGGAAGTCCTCCATGACCTAGAATAATCCAACAAATAAATTATCACAGAAGACCAGAAGAGCAAAATGGAACAAGTTATGCCGAGCACAATGCACTTTTTAAGTTCATTGTAGACCATACAACAGTTTAATGATGATGTCGCTAAAGTCCACCTTCAGCGAATTAAAGACCAAATTGAATTAGAACAAGGAATCCGATGAATAGATGAAATAACCACCAAACAAGGGGTGCACAAATAAGCCTCATGCTTGTTTGATGCTGATGTCAGAAAAAAATACCATTGCCGAATAAAAAATCTAACTGAATTCGTTTCAAAAAAACCTAACTGAATAAGCAAAATGATCTCAATTGTTAGATAGACAAGAGCACCAATAGGGTGGCCAGTTAAGTGGACAATCAAACTTTAACTTCATACCAATTTTGTTTTGAAAGGAACTTCATAATAATTAGTTAATGTAAGGTTTTCAACTAGTTCTCTTCGGAATTAATAAACCGATAACATGTATATGATTCATGTTATGCATACTGCTTTGTTAGCAACATGTGAAAATAGTGGATTCTGTGAGCTTTTGAAGTAAGAGATCTCCACGTTATTCCCTTCCTAGATGCTCTTTGCCGACACAAATTTCTTATGTGCCATTCCATTTTGAGTGTCGAATACTGTAATGAATATACGTGCAAAGCATTGTCATACAAGAATTCTTAATCAGCAACATAGGAAGATAATAAAGGAAATTCTCAGCAATGACTTTCTTTTTAAAGAGGAAAAGCAACAGTGAGGTAGTCATCCATTTGTATTAAAATCAAAACTGTGAAATGTAGAAATGTATACGATAAGCCTCAAAAATATCGAAAGCATATGGGGCATGGATATCGGAACAAAACGGTTGTGGTGTACAATATTTTCTATTACCCACCATCTCCCTTTCTCAAAGATGGTGCAGTTAGTTGAAGCCAAAGCCCAAGTGGTGGCCATGGATACATATTTAAATTATTCATATAATCCAGCGGATTAAGTTGCTCAGGTTGTGTTTATTATCAAAGTCGCCATAAATCAATATGTTGAACCGCGACCCAATATATTTTTTAGGGAAAAAGGATGGCTATCCAATTATTGTGGTCATCCTTCAATATTACTGTAAATTGAAGAGACGTCCAAGTGTCATTAGAACTGTAGAGGTGTTTTGTTCAAGTACTCCTGAGGATGAAAAGAGACAAAGTAGAATGTATGCAAATGTGAAGGGTAACTTACTGCAAGCAACAGAGATAAAATAAATAGGCAAATTTAGCCAAAAAAAATCTTTAAAGTAAGGCATAATAAGGATAAGAAGAAGACGCACAGCGAGTGACAGCGTCTCAGCAGCTCTATCCACTTCTGTAAATGCCTCTTCTGCATGGATCCTCTTCACACGACCCTTCCATGAGGACTCCATATCATGAAAAAATTCACCAGGAATAAGTTCAGATGAAGAAATCTCCTGACCACTTTCACCGGTTGCAGAGATTATTTCACCTATTTTTTGTGAAATCAATTTACATTCCTTCACCTACCAAGGAAGTAAATTTATTCTAAAACTGAGCGGGCCCAAGAAAAGGATTTGAAATTAGAAAGGTTGAAAGCTAAACTGCAAAAGCCAAAAGCATAAGTAAGCTGTAATAATAAGCCAACCATGAACCACCTACACTTAATGAGAGATCATTTTTTAGAATGACAATGTTATTTTCAGGAAGGTTTTTTTAGTAATTCAAGAAGAATTTTCAACAATCAGATCTTATAAAAACATCCTTTCAGGAGAGTAGTTTAAGAAAATGGACGCCTAAAGTTTGACATTTTCTAGCTTAAGATGTTAGATTGCATTTACGGAGATAATAAGAATGCTCTTATACAATGCTCGATATGCTACAATCGATTTAAAGGGCTTATCCTTCTTCCTCGAGAAAGCTTCATTTAATAAATTAACTTAAATATAATTATGACAGGATAGCTGCTTAAAGAAAAATATGAAATACAATTTGTTTATCTTTAGCACATAGCTGCATATCAGCTTCTTATCAGTACCTATTCAACTAGAGAGTGGGGGGAGTCAACATGACTTCTTGTCCTCTACCTCTAGACTTTTGACAACATCTGTACATTTCTCATCAGTTTACACAAATATATATATATACATGGATGACTAGACATGGCTAGTCTTCCTTTTGCCCTTCAAAGAAAAAATCAGTACCTATTCACAGGCTACAATTTATAAGAACATGCAGATTTCAAAATGTTCTTCTGTTAAATCAGTATTCTTGTTGTGAAATAAAAAAAATAATGATTGGAACTGCCAAGCTAATTTTATACGTACCAGGTCACTGTATTGAACTCTCAGTCCAGTTGCCAGCCAAGTGGGTTCCAGTAGTATACGTAAAATAGCAGAAAGTTCAGGATTCCTGTCCATCTGGATGATTTCATCCACAACGTTCTTTATTTTACAGAACTCTACGTGATTAGCCTCTTTGGATTCTAGCAGTTTTACAAGCTGTACAATTAGAACATTCGATTAAAAACCAATAAACAAGTAAAAGATGACCAACATAGAATCTTTTTTTTTTAAAGGAAAAGGGTGACTATACTAGTTGGTAATCACCCACATGTATTAAAGCAGAAGTGGAAAATGTACAAATATGTAATGAAGAGCAGTGCCAAAAAGGCTCTCCCAAAAGGAAAACAAAAGAGGAACACCCGAGGTGTTACCCAAAACCCCACTCTGTAAGTAGGAAAAATGTGTGATGTACAATGTTCTCTATAACATAGAATCTTTTTATACAACATATGAAAGAAACAGGATATCAAAAGAGAAACTAGTAACTTGTTGCTTATAGAACCAGTACAGGCATGAAACAGGATATAAAAAGGATACAAATGATACTTGAGAAGAGGATCAAACATACTATAGCAAAACATCTTTAAAAATAAGGAAAAATTTCGTGAACGGTCATCCAACTTTGACGTGTTCCCATTGCGGTCACTAAACTTTAATTTGTAACACTACGGTCATCCAACTTGAAAAAATTTTCACGCGAGATCATTGTGATCGTCTACCGCCGGTTTTCAAGTTAAAATGCTTACATGGTCATCGTCTATATTTTTTTCTCTCTTCCTTATCATTAATCTATCCTATGTGGCAAAAATAATAAAAAAATTCGAAAAAAAACTCACGAGGCATCACCCCCTCCATCTCCCTCGCCGGCAATGAGGGAGGAGGGGCACCAACAGAAAGAGGGTTCTCCCTCATCGCCAGCACCAACAGAAAGAGGGATCGCCCCCTCCTTCTCCTTTGCCGGTGACGAGGGAGGAGGAGGGGGGTGGGGGGTGACGAGGGGGCGATGCCCCCTTTCCCTCTCTCTGCACGAACAGGGAAAGGGAGCAGCTCCCTCTCCCTCGCTGCCGCTTCCTCTCCCTGCTGGCTGGCGAGAGATAGGTGAGCGGGGAATCGTCTGAATGGGGATGGAGGACGTGACGGAGAGCTGCAGCAGCCGGGTGGCGTCGACGACAGACTCGTCACAGGGGCAGATGAGGCATCAGCAGCAGCACCGGTACAAGCTGGACGTGCACAACGAGGTGCTGAGGCGGGTGAAGGAGGCCGGCCGTCCGGAGGCTCTGCTGCCGTCGTTCGAGGACGGACTCTGGAATCACTTCAATCAGCTGCCTCTCTCTGCACGAACAGGGAGAGGGGGCGACTCCCTCTCCCTTGCTGCCGCTCCCTCTCCCTGCTCGCCGGCGAGAGAGAGGCGAGGGGGCGATACCCCTTCCCCTCTCTCTGCACGAACAGGGAGAGGGAGCCCTCTCCTTGCTCACCCTGCTTGCCGGCGAGGGAGAAGGAGAGGAGCGACTCCCTCTCCTCCCTCATCTGTTCTTTTATTTTTTTTATTAGTTTATTTTTACCACGTAAGAGAGAAAAATATGTGTGGAGGAGACAGAATATACGTATGGTCGCCACATATGTAGAGCAACTTAGAAACCGGCGGTGGCCGGTAATAATGACAGCGTGTGAAAACTTTTTCAAGTTGGATGATCGTAAAGGAAACGCGTATAAAGTTGGATGACCGTTTGCATAATTTACTCTTAAAAATAATAACAATAACATACTCAGAAACAGTTCATCTAAAGGTCAAAATAAACATTCATATTAAGTTCAAAATGCAATGAAATCATTTAAATAATGAAATAATCATATAAAACTGAGAGTAAAACTGAACAAAGTATATTAGTCGAATGCCCATGGAAAGCAAAGGAATATAAGTTAGTAGATGAACTAAGTGAACCATCTATGAGGATATAAGTGATTAATTAGTTTCATTCATTTACATAATAAGAGCAACTTGCATTTGTAACTTCTATTTTTTTTTTGAGAAGGGAAAGGATGGCTACACACTTCGGTAGGCATCCATTTGTATTAGAAGTAAAAATACGAAATATTTACATGTGTTAGGGCCATTAAGGCACTCTCCCAAAAAAACAAAACTATCCAAAACCCCACTCTCTAATAAGAGTAGTTACGTGATGCACAATATTCTCACTATAGCATCTCTCCCCCTCGAAAATGGTGCGGTTGCGTTGTAACCAGATCGCCCATTTGTAACTTCTATTGAAAACATTAAGTAGGCTTAAGATGACTATGACTAGGAAACAACAAACCAACACACCTTCCAAGTCAACAGTATCTGAAGAAACAATTAAATGGTGTGACAGCTGGCCCGCAAAGTGTCATCAGTGTAATAAGCAGATAAATGCAGAGCAAGGGATAGATTTTAAAGTACTGAGCAAGGGATAGATTTTAAAGTACTGATAACACATCTTTTACCAGTTCACACAACATTCTTGCGGGTTAACAACTCAGTCACTTAATAACGTGGGTAAAATAATACCAACGATTGGATGATGATAATCAATTTAAAACCGAAATGAAATGGAATGAGTGATATGCTAGTTTGCATTTCTCCTCTCCAAACCCTTTCTAATTTACCCCCTGCATATTCTTCCTCTATTCTTCCATCTATTTCCTTTGAATAATACCCATCTCCAGTGAGTTTTCACTATTTTTTTTCTACAGTTAACCCAATTGGCATCAACAAAGACCAACAGCTAGCAAGAGCATGCGATGCCCCTCCTTTAATGAGGCAGGAGTATCAGCAAACGCATTCTTTATTGTTTTGTGGCATCAACATGACTCATCAAGAACAAAAGTAGGATGGGGGGATGAGAAAGAAAGTTTTATCTTTTTGAAAGGGAGAAAGGATGATTAACCAAACATTTTCCAGTTCTTTCCACATGTATCTTCCAGGGGGCAAATGTCATGCCACAACATACTGAGATAGGGCATGCATTGATATGGAATTGTGGACATCAGGCCATTAGTACTCCAACTTTGAATAGACAATCTCTTTGGATAAAACTCAAATACTGTGTTGAGTAAAACCACTATTGTGCTATGTAAGCAAAACTTACCTTTGCCACTGATACACAAGTGAAATCAGGAACTGGACAAGCGACATTAGCCATAAGCCTGCATGCTTCTGAGAGAAAAATTCAAGTCAACATAAAAAAGCAAATAAACTTGATGATGCAAAGAGATGTTATATCGAAAACATTGTATATCACATCCGTTTTTTTACTAGAGAGTGGGGGGAGTTAGCATAACCTCTTGTCCCCTACCTCTAGACTTTTGACAACACACATTTGTATATTTCTCCTCATCTAACACAAATATATATATACATGGATGACTAGACATGGCTAGTCCTCCTTTTGTCCCTCAAAAAAAAAATATCAGCTTCCAATAATCAGCACAACCATGAAGATTGAGAATAAGTAAATAAATCCTACCCAAAGAGAAAGAACGTGCATACTGAATTAAGAAATGTTCAATCACGCAATAAAGGCTATCATAAAGATGAAACAGAACTGGAGTTGACTGCATGTCATCTTGAATTAATGATTGTTTGGGGTTCAATTAATAAATTCTCAGCCATGTATTACATTTAAATACAACATTCGAGAAAAGCAACTAGTTCCTTTGTGCTCAGATACTGTTTGTACCAAGCATAAAACCAATAGACTTTCGTCTACGAAAATATCAAAGTTAGTATGTTGCATAATGTTTATAAAAGTTTTTTTTCATTATTATGATGCAACAGCAAGAACAGGAATTATATCCTCCCAACATTAGAAGGATGTTGGCAGATCACACATCTCCAGTGCCTGATGGGCGCCATTAGCAATAAACTTCTTTTTAAAGAACATTAATAATATATTTATGAGATTACTGAGAATATTGCAGCAGTATATACATGCAACTTTTTGAGCTATGAAAAATTTATCATTATATGTTAAACTAAATCTTTTCGAAAAGATATGTTGAACTAAAATTACTTGTAATTTAGCTCAAAAAACATGTAACATATACATTGCTGCAGTATACTCGTTTTCAAATACATTTATAGGCCAACTTATCTTTTGTTTATACATGTATAAAGCTCTTTAACGAGAAAGAACTATCGTACAGATGACTTTCTTTAGGTGAAAATTATTCTTCTGTGCAATCATCATTACTGGCTGAAGGAGGAACATAAAACTAAGCAGCTTAATTTTAAAACATGAAGGTTGGAAAAATAAATGAAAATAAAATCTCAATCAACAAACAAAATATTTAGAAGTAAATAACTGTCAAAACAATACCCCTTAGAAGAAATTCTTTACATATATTAATGTTACATTAGTTTCACCAAAAATAGGTTACTGGAGTAAATCATTTCCCACAAAATAGTCGAAGGATAGACAAATTGTCACCTACCCTGGATACAGGAAGCAATCTCAAAGGTAGGAGGGTTGAGAAGCAGATCTCTTAAATACCTTATAAAGAGGATGACTTCCAACAGTCAGATATTAGAAGCACAAAGACAGGCTAATATAAATGATAAGCATCAATAATTTTAGCAATTGAACATCAGCCACATTGCACTAAACATCAAAATGAATATGAGCATGCACAAGTGCAAATGAAAAACAGGGTATAGTTACAGAAGAACTGTAAAATTAAAATCAGCATTTTGAAAAAGGAAGCTTTGTCACAATGGCACATTGACCACCAATTTTTGACACTACCAATACGTCCATTCATTGTATCTCCATTCCTAAATGCTAGACCAATAAAAGAACTCAATAAGTTACTCGACGTAAATTCTAATTTCCTTGAGATAATGCCACGTCAGAAGCATATGTAACCACATGGAATACTCCATGATATAAGTAAATACAGATTTACAATGAAAAACAGTCCTTTCTATGTCCTTCAATGTCTTTAGGAGCAAAAAGTAAATGCATATTATAGTATCTAGTTTGAACAAAAAAGTTCTCTTCACTTCATCTGGTAATGATACTTTTGTTTAAAAGATTCAGAAAATCACCAACTAGTTCTGATTGGTTCAAAAAACTTTGTCCATGTAACAAGGATGGTCATCCTGAGGGATCATTATCCCACTTATTTTTGGGGATAAAGATAGGGATAAGCAATTTCATCCATTGTGAAACTGATTATCACTATTTTTAGGCATTTAATTGGGGTAAATTTTTAATGACAAATATGCTCCTTGTGATTTTTGGGGTAAACTATTCGTATAATAAAATGACTAAAGGCTTATCTCAATTATATCCCCTCTAACCAAACAGTACTTTATGTGATAAATAAATAATGAAGTTTTGGAATAATCTGAAATGATAGTCCAAAGAGCTAAAATTTTATGTAAACTCCAATTGACTAATGTATTGAATTTCTCTAAACAGTTATAGCAGCCTATTGAATATGTAAACAATGGCTTTTACTTTGTTATTAAGATCGTGATACATGAAAACTCCAGTGTACTTGGCATAGCATTCGGTTAAGATCAACACAGATCTTTTTATTATAGCGATCATAAAACAAAATGAGGAAAAATGATATGAAACAAATTAATAATCGAGATCAAAGGCAACAATATGGTAATTCAAAATTTAATCCACTTACAACGCTGGAAGGCCAGTGCAGCTGGAAGGAAGCAACACTTTTAGCAGACTGGGTATACCTTCAGTTGGTAAGACTCCTAAATTTGCATCTACCGTTAGCACATTTTCCTATTATTTAACAAGAAATCAAACTGTATACTAAGACACTTAATGACCTATTTGAGTTGCTGTTGCAAGGTACAATGGTTCAGGTCTCTTATCCGAAGAAATAGTGACATTCCGGAATTTCGTTTCTTGGTCAAGGCCGTAAATCTTTCTTACCTTAGCAATAAGAGACAAAGGAGCAAATAAGAATTTTTGCCATCCATACAGAAGATTATTCATGTATTCAACAACCTACCCCAACCCCACAAAGAAAAGAGATCTTCATGAACCAAATTCAAAAGACCTACCATTTTGCCTAGTGGGTATAGTTTTCATGAAAATTGAAACTTGGAATATGCAGTTGCACTAGGCAAAGTAGTTTCTCCACCAGCTCAGTAAATTGTACATACTATGACTAAGTGAATAATGCATTTAGCCATTAAAACCTCTTCCCATAGAAATCAGCCAACAGATTCCAGTCAAAATATTCCATACACTTTCCCTCAAAAGAAAAAAAAATATTTCGTGCACTAAGATTTATCATAAGAAAATAAAAATATCTATTTATCCCATGACACTACAGTCTTTTCTTTTGACCAAAGAAACAATGACTATTAAGGTTGGGTAGTCATCCCATTTTGTATTAGAGGTTTAAATCATAAGCATGTACAGTGTATGAAAGCCAAATATAAGACAAAAAAAACACAGTGGGCACGGGTGGCACCCAAGAAACTACCAACTCCCACTCCCTAATAAAGAAAAGAAATGTGTCATCCAATCTTCTCGATGTAGCACCTCTCTCCCCCAAAGATAGTGTGGATACGCTGAGGTGCCATGCCACTACAATCCATTAATATCCATTGGTGATCCCAGCAGAAAACATCAACTGCACTTTGCATTCAAAAGGGAGATAAATATTATAGAATTTACATAGTTATCAATGATTCGTGATTCCATATTTCATTTTAGAAAGAATACTTGTAATAGAAGCAATTGAATATTATGTCAAAATAGATTACTTGAAAAGCATAAGATAAAATAAAAAACAAATGAACTTAAAGCAGCTGCAATAGCAGCAATGTCCAAAAAGATACCACTTACTCCGTCCTCAACGAAAAGGCAATATATAATTGATTAGTGAATTATATAAGTAAAGACAAAGACTATGCTAAAAGAAAAAGGAAAAAAAATAATGGAGGCAAGCTTTGTTACAACAAGGACTAAATGAATTTACCTTTGACATAATCTCTTCAATGGGAACACCATCAAACCACTCAAAAGGTTTTCCATTACATTCTCCCCACAAAAGCCCACCTTCACCAAATTCTCCCCATCGACAAGTACCTGCATTAATCAGTGTCACTACAGCATCCATGCACCAAAAAAATATTGTGTAACATATAAGTGCACAATACACTCTTTTTTTCCTTTATTATAAACCAAATACAAAAATTAATTAAAAAATAAAGCACAGTTACGAATATTTATTTCTAAATTAGATAAAATATGCAATGTCAGAGTGGATAAATGGATTAGCTTAATCTAAGTAGTTTCGGTTCAGAGGTGTAAACATTGTAATTTCAAGAAAGCACTATTCATAAAGCAGCAGATATGCAAAACATCAAGTCGGAGTAAGAACGAGTTACACTAGATTGACAAGCGTCGTCACAAACACGTCAGTAAATATTAATGTCAACTATAACACATATTTCTTACAGCCTGACGACAAATAACGAAAAGAGCTACCCTTAAAACCAAGGATTTCAACTTTGTAAACACACTGTGTTAGCTCGTGTATATATGGTACAGATACATATGTTTTGACCTGTAATACCAGGAAATCCAACTCTTGGTCACCCTTACCTAGGCACATTATTTGTCAGTCAGCATTCACAAAACTTCAACATCACCTTTTTGTTCACACATGTTGGTTAAAAAGACAATAAAAGATGCAATTTGTAGTTATAAATCACGACCCTCCGATAGACTAGGAAACAGTAGAAACTTTTACATGAGAATTAACATTTGTGGAAAAATTCTATGTCATCCGCGTGGAAGAAAATACTAGGAAATATCAGTTATCTAATGGAGCCTTGAGCAAAACGTGAAGTACACCTAAAACATTCCATTGGGTCTCCGGACACCAAGGCACTAGAAGAAGTAGCATTCAAATGTAAGTTCCTATTATGAAGTGAACATTATACTCGTAACATTTTTTAAAAGAATCATTATAACATACTAAACTACTGGAAGATATGAAATTTATAGCCAATGCTTAAAAAGTAAGTTTGGTATTAGATCTCAAGAAATTTTATCCTTGGCTAGTGAATCTATAAACTTTCTTCTAAACTAATTAAAGTTTACAATTAAGCATAAAGTTAAATGATGGAATTGAAAAACCATTTCACTGTAAGATAAGAACCTGAGGAATTATGTCGCAAAGAAGTGTGCAAATATAAATGATGATAGCAACAAGTACGAAGCTTTGCTACTACTGCTTCTTCTGTAAGACCATCTTCTTCTGAAAATGTTTTCATGGTTTCTAGGACTGAGATCATACTGTATCCTTTTGCAGAATGCGAGATTCCTATAAACCACCATAAGTTTTAGCATTTGAAAATGATAGTCATATTGAAACTAATATTAAAAAATAGGAGAAGGCAAACTATTATATCTCCAAAAAGAATAATTGTAATATCTTACTTCAAGAATAGAACCTAAGTTAATATACAAACAATAGCTTGAAAACATTTTTTTTATTGCTCCATTACACCATAATAACCCTGGTACAGATGAACTTACATGGTAGAATTTCTTAAAGGTCAACTTTATGGTTTCCATGAAAGACCAACTAATGACAGATTTGTGCCAAACAAAAGGCAATTTTTTGAAGGCAAAAGGATGGCTACTATCGAGCGAGAGAGAAAATTACAAATAGAAGAACACAGATTTATTGAGGTTCACACTTAACTGGGACACGTTCTCGGGAAGCAACACACTTTTATTCATGTTTGAAAATAAACAGAATAACCCCGAGCCCACCTAAGGGGAGGGTCATCATGCATTCCCAAGACCCGAGCTCGTTGACAGACAGACGGTGGAAGCTGTCCCAAATGAAGTACAAATGAAGGATCTGATGAGGATGACCTACGAGGATTCGGATGATGACACCTTCTGAGTTTACATCTATCCATTATTTATATCCTCTTGAAAGTTATACATTTACATCAACTGGAAAACATCACATCTCATATGAAATAAGAGATAAACAGAATCTCAATGAAATAAGAAAAAAAAATCCCAATCAAATACAGAAATAAAATCACAACCAAATAGGAAAATAGAATCATAACCAAGTAGGCTACAAATAAAAAAACTCAAAATCTAAAATAAAGAAATTCCAATGGGAATTCTAGTCGAATTCTATGACTAGGCTATTAGTTCACTTGGGTTTCAAAACCAGTTAAGTAAACAATGAAATATTGGTTTCACAAAATGATTAAATTAGTCTTTTCGAGGGGGGTCCGACAGGGGTTTGTGCCACAGAGGGGGGTCCGACAAGGGTGTCCTCTTGCCCCGATGTTGTTTGTGCTAGCAGTTGATGCCCTAGCACGATGCACATTCGCAGCTTGCGAGCCCGGTGTTATCAGAGGTTTCTCTCCAGAGGGTGATGCAGCTACTTTAGTCCCGCTCCTACAGTATGCGGATGATACATTGTTTTTTATCGAGGGATTGGACACAGAGGCACGACGAATTGCGATTATGGTTGAGCTATTTGGGGTTGCCTCAGGACTACAAATAAATCACGCAAAATCTTCTTTCATCCCTTTTGGCATGCCAGCAGCAGAGGCATCCAGGTGCAGCGAGGAGTTGCGCACCCCTTACACTACGCTACCGCTCACGTATCTCGGACTACCTCTTTCTGGCAGACCCATTGGAGCACAGGGTTGGATGCCAGTCATTGAGCGTATGGAACATCGTCTACAAGGCTGGAGTTCACGACTATTGTCGAGAGGGGGACGACTTGTTCTGCTTAGATCCGTCCTCTCATCACTCCCCATATACTACATGTCGGTGCTACGGATGCCAGTTGGGGTGGAGCGCCGTATGGAGACTATCAGGAGCCTGTTCTTCTGGAGAGGATGTGGAGCAGTCAGCTCAGGGACTCACCTCGTAGCCTGGAGAGAGATTTGTCAGCCAGTGTCTGCTGGAGGGCTCAGGGTTCGGAACCTCCGATGGACCAATCAGGCCCTTCTCGCTAGATGGGCGGGCCGGATCATGGGCCTAGGGGAGGACATGTGGAGTAAGACATTCTTTGCTTGCTATGGGAGGGATTTATCGTGGAGTCACGGACCTCCCTACCACGAGGGGCATCACACTTTTGGCGCGGAGTCATCACAGATTTACCAGCGCTTAGGCCCTTGTTCTCGGCTGCTCTAGGCTCTGGGACCGAGTTTGCCTTTTGGAGCCATCAGTGGACACATGGAGAGACATTGGCAGAGTCTTATCCTCGCCTGGCGGCCCTTGCAGCTATGCCGAGGGCGACGGTCAGCGAGTGTTGGGTGCCGACATATACACTGGGTGGAGGCATATGGCTCCCGCAGTTTCGTGCGTGGGGAGGACATGTGGAGTAAGACATTCTTTGCTTGCTATGGGAGGGATTTATCGTGGAGTCACGGACCTCCCTACCACGAGGGGCATCACACTTTTGGCGCGGAGTCATCACAGATTTACCAGCGCTTAGGCCCTTGTTCTCGGCTGCTCTAGGCTCTGGGACCGAGTTTGCCTTTTGGAGCCATCAGTGGACACATGGAGAGACATTGGCAGAGTCTTATCCTCGCCTGGCGGCCCTTGCAGCTATGCCGAGGGCGACGGTCAGCGAGTGTTGGGTGCCGACATATACACTGGGTGGAGGCATATGGCTCCCGCAGTTTCGTGCGGAATTATCGGACCAGCGATGTGAGGAGTTCCTTAGACTGTTGGACCAGATTGCAGGATTCCGACCGGTAGCGTCCGCATCGGATGGTTGGCGTTGGGTATCAGGTCATTACTCGGCTAGCAGAGTCTATAGACAGTTACTTCCGCGGGGCCCGACACCGGAGGAAATCAGAGCTGACTCTAGATGCATCTGGCGGCTGCACTTACCTCTCAAAATCAAAATATTCAGCTGGCTGTGTCGACGGGGCAGACTCTTAACCAGGGTATACAGATTGAGATGGGCTCCCCTATCAGATCACACATGTGCTCTATGCGGGTCGGCGGTAGAGGACATCCCACATCTGTTCTTCACATGTCCCATAGCTACTGAGTGCTGGAGCCCCATGAGATTGGCGGATGTGGACACCTCGGGGCCTGAAGAGATGTGGGCCTCACTACGGGGGCTGAGATCACGGCCGAATTCGAGTTGGCAACAGGCATGGGCTGGTTCTATAACTACGACTTGGGCGATATGGCTACAACGCAATCGCACAATTTTTGGGGGGGAAAGACGTTACATAGAGAATATTGTACACCACATCTCCTTGCTTATGAGGGAGTGGGGCCTAGGATAGGTTTTCTTTTTGGGAGCTATGGTTTTTTGGAAGGCTTAACTATAATATAACCTTCTCTATCATACTTGTATATATATGCTTATTACCTTAATACAAATGGAGGACTACCAAATGTGTGGCCATCCTTTCCCCTTTCAAAAAAAAAAATAGTCTTTTCGAAGAAGAGACCGATGACTATGAAGATTGATGGTCATCATATTTGTAGTAAATTATGGAAAACAAACTAAAGGGGAATGTGACAACTCACATCGCTATCCTGTTCGGCACTCACTGGACAAAAAATAATGATATATTTTCTTCCCATAAAATGTGTATATATTGCTATGTAACACCTCTCTCCAAAAAGTGTTTGCTATGAAGGTCCTCAAATGGAATGTGAGGGGGCTCCGCGATGCAGAGCGGAGGACCTTGGGGCAGTATATTCTATTTTGGGGTGTGGAGATAGTAATCCTTCAAGAAACTAAGTTGGAGAGCTGCACTGCCTAGACGTGGAGGCAAGTGGGCGGTACATAGCTCACGAACTTCATCGCACTGGACTCCATTGGAAGGTTCGGGGGATGCATGATAGTGTGGAAAGCCGACACATACGATGACCTCGACTCACACATCTCGAGACTTTCGGTGACAAGACTTTTTGCACGCCGAGCGGATGGGCAGCACATATTCATCACCTATGTATATGGCCCACTGACGGAGTCATTGTGTGAAACATTATGGGAGGAACTCAAACAAGTCAGGACTCGATTACCAACCTCCTGGTGGCTGATCGGAGGACCCTCCAAGCTGATGACAGACCTATCCCCACAAGGGGACAGACATCGGAGCTCAGGCCTTCCCAGCGACCAATTTCGGGTTCACCTAGAGGAGCACAGCGACACCTACAACTAGGTCCCACCTGGACAGATTCTTAGGCTCAGTGGACTTGGCGGAGGCTCATCACCAAGCGGAGGTCTGTGCGATGGAAAGACCATTTTCGGACCCACACCCCACTCCAGTGGAGATCTAATGAGGGGGAGTGGCTGAGTACATACTTTAAGTTCGAGAGCTCCTGGTTACTAGAGGAAGGATTTAAAGACATGTTACTAGCACATGGACCTCCTTCCCACCATCATCTACAGCAGCCCGCACACTCTCCTCGCGGCTCGCCCAGCTACGTGATTTCCTATGCCAGCACCGCTTGCAGATTCATAGGGAGAGGGAGAGAGGGCGGACCGATACCTTTCCTGTGATCACATGTTTGGACCAGTTGGAGGACCACCAGGAGCTGACCCTGACGAAGGCCATGGAGAGGAGACATCGCCAGGATGCCATCCTCTTCAAGGACAAGAAAATTGAGATCCGGTGGAGGCAGCGCTCTCTCCAGGTATGGCTTCATGAGGGGGATGCCAACACTTGATTCTTTCATATGCAGGCGAGTTGCCGTTGCTGCCAAAATAAGATTGCCCACCTGACGATTGATGGAGCAGAGATACCAAATTTCCAGATTAGCAGCAAGATTGCATAGCATTACCAAGCCTTCTCACAAAGAAGACCATCCACAATATTTTCTTTGTGCGTCTGTAAAAAAAACATATTTTTTGGAGAGAGACTATTTCACCAATCGAGTCACCGGTATTTGACATATACATAGTCGAGTTGTAGAGTCGTGGAAACACTTTTTACTCTATATTTTTTACCTTAGCTCCATGGAACAATGTGCTACTGCTGAAACATGGAAGAATTGAAATCTTAGATCAAACTGGCAATGGAGCGATCCTGACATCCCACGCATTTTGGCTAACCAAGCCACCGTGCTCATGTGGCCTGTCCATGAGGTGGAAGTGCTGCAAGCCTTGAAGGACCTCAACGGTGAAGGTGCACCTGGTCCCGACGGCTTCCCGATACTCTTCTATCGGGAGTTTGCCCTATGGTGCGGCAGGATGTGATGGCGGTTATACATGAGTTTACTTTGGCAAAATGTGGATTTGGGAGTCTCAACAAATTCCTCCTCTTCCTCCTTCCAAAGCGCACACTAGCTGAAGGCTTAAGGGACTTCCGCCAGATTGTCCAATCTAATGACATCTATCAAATTGTGGCTCGGGTTATGGCAAATCGTCTACATAAGGTCCTGGATGATATAATTCACCCTGCACAAGGTGCCCTAATTGCGGGTCAGTCCATCACCGATAACTTCACCATAGCCACGGAGATTGTGGCGGCCTGGAGACACGATCATCTACCCAGGGCATTCTTTGGAAGGTGGACTTCTCTGAGGCATATAATTCTCTCACATGGTCTTTTCTTTGGCATTCTTTGCAAGCCCGCGGCTTCCCATCAGCCTAAATTGCGTGGATGAAAGGTTGCACATGCACAACCTCTTTTTCAGTACTGATCAATGGGCGATCAACCATCAGACGGGTCCAGCCTACTCTTAGTGGCCATCGTATTGATAAGTACATAAGTACACATGTATCTTTTTTTGGAAGCATACACGTATGATCTTAAGACAAAAATAGTAGATATGGTGACAATTGTCACCCCGCCTTAAGTATAGTATAGTTCCAAAACGGTGAGTGGTGACAGTTGCCACTCACCTTTTGTTCACAACCTTAGATTAATTTGGCCTAAGATATAAAATGAGTAGTCATCATGTTTTACCTTGTTCTCAGCTTTGATTGGTTAGAAGAAAAAATACATATATTTTTTTCCGAGGAAAAATGAATTTGTAGTTTCATAGAAAAAATTAGAAAAGGAAGAAACGAAGAATTCACACAAATATCTTGGAACTATTATAAATGGAAGGAATGATTGTTGGACCAAGAAACACTTTAACCAAGCAAGAGGACTAAACAAATCAAATGAGAGGATAAAATCTACTTGGGAGACGTAATCACGCTTCTTCTCTCTTTTTCGCTAGAGACAAGCAAAGGTAAAAGCAAGACCCAAGGCCACGAGATGCCACGATAATGTTAGATAATTAGGGATTGGATCAAAAGAATAAATAGTATATATACAAGATCAAAATAAGTTCATCAGGCCAGGTTTAAATTTATCATACCTAAACCCAACCAAGTAATTCCTAGGCATTGGTGATCAAGGTCAAGGCCGACTTGACTGCAGATCCAACTTGATCCCGTCCTATTAGGTCAGGTCAAGTAATCAAGTTCATGAACCAACAAGGTGAACATTCCTATGATTACCAAAACTAACACTAGAAATAGTAATTTCCCTTCAATGCTACAAGAAATAAGGTTTCCTACATGAAACAATGTAGGAATAAGTCTTTTTTTGCTGTCAATTAATGTGAACAGTGCCACATACACGTAAAAATACTATGTCAAAATTCTATTAACATTTCTAAGAGAATACCTAAAATGCAATTGCCAAAATTCATGACCTAGAGTGATATAGAAAATAATGTACTACCATAACAGACATAAGGGACAGATCTTATATCCTTGTTATACTACTTTAAAAAAAAAAAGAAAAGGATGACTACACGTTCCGGTGGTCTTGTTAGACTACTTGGCCTCAACCTCATTTGAATACAGCATTTGATACTCCCAATGATAACATATTGCACTTCAATTTGAAACTTAATTATTCTTAAAATAACTTCAAGTTATATATTACTTGTTTTCATCAAATGCAGAGAACCAAAATAGATTTTGTCAACTGACTGTACTATATGTTGCAATTCCTGAAGTAAATATGGGTGGAAAAAGTCTAAACAATAAAAGCTAATAAAGTTTTTTTCTTTTGCTTTTTATGGAAACTAGATCTATTGAAATTATCCTATAAAATGAGGAATTATGATACAGCAAGAGATCAAACAACTAAAGCTGACAATGCTATCCTAAAAATTATGGATTCATTCAAAATGATGTGTTACTTAACATTCAAAAGAAAAAGAAAAGGAAGAAACATAAACCTTTTCTGAAAGGGGAAGAAACACAAACTTAAAAGGGGAAATAAAAGATAAAAAGGTACATTACATGTGTTCAAAGTTGAAGTACTAAACCAGAAGACTACATAAAAGCTGCAAACTGATGTCTTTAGATAGCAGATCGATATAAAAAATGGAAAGTAAATCATCTGTAAGATCATTGGAATAGTTTTGATATTACCAACTACAGGCATTGGTTCCGGGAACTCGAGCTCATGATCAAGTCCAGCAAGCCCAAATACGTAAGGACTACCAGGATGTGCATGACTGTAACATCATCAGTCAACCAGAACCATTAAAAGTGTGATGAGGAAATAATAAAAAAAGGTAAAATAATGATGAATGGAACAGCATGGCATCAAACAGAATAAAAACTTAAGTTTCAAAATTTAGCTATAGCTGACTAGAAGGAAAAATGACGTTTGAACACATTAAGTGAACACTAAAGATATACGGACCTAGATTCAAACTCAGTCTCAGATGAATATCCCAGAATTCATGATATATAATACAAAAGAAGCACAAATATCTAACAACTGATTACCCAGATATAAATCGTCCTTTACGAGATCGAGCCTGAGCTGGACCCTGAACCTCCTCCACTATGCACTGTAAAAGACAAACATTTGGAATCACCAAGTCTTTTGAATGAATGCATATCCAAAGTTCTATGCATCTCAATAAAAATACCAACTATATTCTGATGATATTTTTGTCACACTTCTCTACACTTTATTTTGTTTTCACACACGTACATCTTTTTCCAATTTCAATCTATACGGATGACTAGAACAGGCTAACCATCCTTTTGACGCTAAAAAAGATATTCTCACTTACCTCCATAGACAAGGCATTTCGATACAGAAATATTAGAAGAAAACAGATAAACAAGGCAAGGTTAAAGGTGTCATAATAAGCACCAAAAACAAGGACTGAGATGAAGTAGCTGAAGTGCAGGTATATAGTGAGCATATCACGAAATAATGGGTTTGATTTTATCTATTGTTGAAGAACTTATCTTTGGACGACCTTGAGCCATGTTTTTGCAAGTTTTTTAAAGTGATTTCAGTCTCTTGCATGAGATCCACTCATTTCTTCATGGACCTTCCTTCAAGGGTCCTATGATAGAATGGAAACTAAATAGAAGTACTTTCAGAAAAGTACTATGCATGTAAAAGAGAACTTTCTTTTTTTTGGAACGGAACTTTCACTGTCTTTCTAATATCAGAAGAATTATTGCATTTTCTCATCCAAGAAACATTATTGCATTGTTTTATATTATAAGGCCAAGTTTGTATGTTGACGATATCTTATGTGTCAAACTAAATATTTAGATGGGTCAGCTAACATGGGTACCATTCTGCAACGCAAAAGAAAGGAGAAAATACTGAACCAAGCCGAGAGACAAAAGAGCTGGTCAGCTACGTGTGGAAATAACACAACAGTTATTTGAGAAGAGAGAACATCGCTGGAAGAAAACTAATGCATCGGTAAATGTAAGTAAACGAGGTTCTGAACTCACAACAGAAAATCCATTACGTGTCAAGTCATCCAGAGTCTGACGCAAGTTCTGCAATGTTATTTTGTAAAAACATTTCAGCAATAAAGAAAAGAAGAAACTTCGCTATAAAAATATACAGATAAGTAATACAGAATCTGGTAGTCAGTTGGGCATGAAGTGTGCTAAGTTCCACTTTCACTTTTATGAATTAAACTAGCAAATATTCACTAATTATATTGACAGTAAATGACTGGTTATTTATAACAATCAATGATAATGAAATCTAAAGGTTGGATGGTTACCCTCTCAATATTTAGTATGCCAAAGTCTTATATAGTAAAATAGAGATAAACCTGATAAAAAAATGTATACTACCATAACAAGACAGGGATTTCAACTTGGTGGCAGACCACCATATTGATATGTTTGAGATCAATGGCATCAGTGATGTAAGCACTGTGGACCATGACATATGTTAGCATCATAACATGTTTCGCTAGACAACCTATGATATTTTAATCATAGTTTAACAAAATGTCTTGGCAAAAAAATCAGGGTGATTCCTCAAACTGTTGTCCTTCCATTTTCAAAGGGAAAAAAGAAGTGTTTTTTTATACCATTGGAGGTAAGTTTAGATATTTTTTTTGAGACGGTAAGTTTAGATATTTATAGACAAGCATTCCTATGTATTGCAGAAACTTAGGTCTGTCTTTACTGTTTCTATTAAAGTTATAATGTGTAGACATAATGCTGCACTGATTCAAGAAAAAAGTACTAAAACATAGATTTAACAGGACCAGGAAATTTGAATATGAATGTCAATGTAAAAAATGATATCTTGATAACGAAAATTCCTAAAAAAAAGTTCATACAAAAGAAATTTGGGATCAAGCTAGTAAGATCAAATGGAAAATTCATGTGTAAATTATTGTCATTTGGCAAACGTAGTAAAAGTTCTAAAAGTGTAAAAAACAAACCACTACAGGACACCCAGCCCTTGGAACGCTGTCTGTTCGCAAACCTCCAAAAGGATTTAAGCCAGCATATTCGACAAGGATACAAGCATCAAAACCAAGAGCTTCATAGAAATCGCCAACCTAAACAAAGAAAACAGAAAGGAAAATGAATTCAATACCTATCACGGTTGGTATTGATTTTAATATGTTTTATTTCTCTGTGAATAGACTAGGTTCTCTCACAAAACTGAGCAATTTCTTGGGCAAATAGATGCTAAGTAGGTCTTAAGCATTATCAAATATTGTTTTTTTTTAGTAAAAAGAGGATGACTACACAGATTGGCAGTCATCCATTTGTATTAAGAGAAAACTAGAGAACATTATCAAATATTGTTGATACTATGGCAATGTGTCTAAGGGGTCTAATATTCCAACAAGCAAGATATGCAGTGTAAAATAGGATGTCTTTGTTTCTACAACAGCAAAGGTTAAAATATAGTTGTCATGCAACATAATAGCAATGCACCTGTAAAGTACTGCATCACAATTCCATTTCATTTAGAAAACAATGTTGATGCTTTATTGACTTTATCGGACCAACGGTTAGAAGATTTTCTCCTTTTGTTGGGTCGACTGGAGGGCATTGCCTCAGCTCCAGACTGACCAGATGCATGGATATGGAGTGCTGACCAATTCTCGGTTCGGAATGTCTATAACTGCTGACTGCCAACAACCAGCTGACAGATATGGAGATGCGCACAAACTGCCACTTGCTATGGCAGACTCACCATTGAAGATTAAAATTTTTGCATGGCTCCTGCGAAGATCCAGACTCCCAACATGCAAATACTTATTCCAATGGACTCAGGAGGCGGAAATTTCTTGTGTACTATGTGAGGCAGCGGCGAAGGATGTCAACCACCTATCTTTTGAATGCCTGATGGCAAGAGAGGTGTGGCATAGGTCTGGTTGTTCATGGATTGACTGTCCCTCATTCTCGGACTTTTGGAGATCCTTCCAAATGGGTAGCCAGAACTTACAAAAGCATGTCTATGTTTCAAGACTTCAACGAAGAATTCCATTTGCAGTCCTATGGTCTATTTGGCTTTAGCGAAAATCATGTATTTTCCAGGGAGAGAAATGCTATATAGAAAATATTGTAGAGTAAAGACTCTGTTGAGTGATTGGAGATGAGAGGTTATCCAAACTTTCTGGCTTTACACTGTAATATCATTTTTATTTATTATAATAATAAGATAAATGGTTACACAAGGTAACCATCTTTTGCCCTTTCCCAAAAAAAAAACAATGTTGATGCTCTACTCTTTCATAGAATGCTCAATTTTATGCATATGTAATCCTCTATGCTTTTGAATGTTAGTTGTTTGATGTTCACTTACAGAAAACTTGTAGAATGCATCTCATAAATCAAAAGTCTAAAGCCAGAATAAGTTAACCACGAAATCAATATTAAGTTTTCCATTGGGAAAAAAAGAATAAATGAACATGCTGGGAATATCATTCCAACTGCAACATTAAAACAGTGTGATTGCATACTCGACAGAGCAACACTTCTCGGGGAAACTGAGATTTAAACTGCAATATTTCCATGTTAAGACTTCCTTCCTTCAAGCTGCATGCAACATGTTCACAAAGAAATTAGAGAAATTTAAAGAGCAAGAAAAATGCGAACAGGATAATGCAACTACACTTTCTTAGGAAATAAATATTATATCTATAGATTTTTTTAGGGAAATTATTATCTCTATATTGCACAATGTCTAAGTTACATATATAACCTATAATCAAGGACATAAAAAAATGAATAAGCAAAAGAATAGTCAGCAGGAATAGGTTGTACAATAAATCCTTGCAGTAATTAATTTTGTAGTGTTTATTACAATGATTTCAGAAATCCCCATAAAATTAATAACTTAAGCATAACGTACTGCACATGAAAATAATTCTGAAAAGAAGAAACTTTGCCTTCCTATCAAATAGGATAAGCATATATAATGAAAAACAGCAAGTCAATGTGTGTATCTATTTATTGATAATTGGCCTATATTGAAATTATTTGCTTTTTCAAGAAAACAGCTGAAATCTCAATTTTGTGTTTCCACATTCAAGTACAACATGCAAGACAATGGCATCAGAATGACACAGCTGGCAGTTGATTTGCAACTCCATAAACATAGAACTAAAAAAATATACAAACAGTTACGAAAAAATTAAGGCTTAATAGTACAATGTCCGATGGCTGCAAACAGATAGGAGCATAAAGTACTTGCATCGAATTAATGTGTTTTAACAGGTGGATGATCAAATTACTACATGCGAGTTGACAGGGTTAAGAATAAAATGTGCTAAAAGTTGAAGTCCAAACATAATAAAAAAGTGACCGCCTCGTCTACAATCTTTAAGTTTTCATATAATTTAACTGGTCTCTGAAGTTCAGATAGAATACTCAGCCTTGAATTTCACCACTCTCCAAGAACCATAATTTCAAAAGAGTATGGTTTCCTCCCTAATAAGCTATAGACATTTAGACCTGGTTCGATCAATGTTTGAGCTAGAAAACATGTGAAGGAGAATGTTAAGAGTTGAAACAGAAGAATAAAGCATTGCTTTATCAACAAGGTTAAGATTTTAGTAGTACTAAAATTTAATACTGTAAGTTGATTATCATTTCTTCCATGTTTCTCGGGGTAAGAGGATCATTCCTTGTTCATATGCGATAAAATATTGATTACAAGCATGCAGATGCATGCTCTCTCATACAAGTTGAACATAAACTTGATAATTAGATAGGACAACCCAAGCAGCAAGTAGGAAAACAACCCAAGGCTTGAAGGACTAGTTAGTAAAATAAATAAGCTACAATCATACCTTCACAAAGGAAGAGGATACATTTGTTTTTTGAAGAGGAAAATGGTACTGTCATCATGGATGTCACAGTGTTACATTTTTTTCTGAGAGAAGTCTTACATAATTGTACACAATCATAAATATATATACACAAGATAGTAGCACAAAGTGTGACATGGACTCTCAGTTAATCAAATAAAAAAAGACATCAATGGAGTTGGAGTATATCAGCCATAAGAAAGCAACCTCGGGAATAAAAAGAAACTAGAGTTAAACTTGTGTGAATGCATACATGATAACATAAGATTTATGCATATAGAATCAAATTAAAATGGAAGCATATTTTCCCCTAAAAACAAATGAAACATATATATATATATTATATATATATATATATATATCAAAGCATAAAAAACGCAAGTCGACAACATATGCCCTGAAATATTCAACAAAATTGTTGGGAGAAGTTTCTTGCCTTCCATTTTTCAAGTTAGCGTCTAACCCCAATAAGTTTGAATAATTAAGTCTCTTAACCAGCTGAATAGAAGAAGGTTTTTTGCACAATTGCATCTTCTGAAAATCAGAAAGAAAGGAAGGAGAGTTTAAACAAGGAAGATATCAGTATAAATTATGAATATAACTTTTGAAATTAGGAAAAAAAGAAGCCGACACCTCCTTCCACCAAGTCATATGAGAATGATCATCCTCTCCTTCAGCAAGAACTTTGGGCTTGCTCAATCTCCTACTCACAGGAGTGCTTCTCGTAAGTTTTTTTGACTTGAAGTAGTACCTTTTCTCCAGTATCCTAAAGCATTAATAGGCCCAAAATGAGTTAAATATCAAAATTCATGCAAAATGACTGTGCAGAATGAACAAAAACAAGATCAATATGCACCATAATGCCCTAAAACTAATTAAAAACTAAAAAAATTACATATATCAGCATTCACCCGAACCATAGTGAGACTATAGTTCAACTTCCACTACCAGGCAGAGCAGAAAATTTATATGGATTTTAGTACAATCTTTAGTTAAACCCTGTTCGTACTAGGGCATGATTAATTGCGCAACTGGCAACAGTTATCAAAGTTTCAGAGAATGAAAGCAGTTCAGCTTTTAAACTTATCAAATGGTATCTCAATTTCAATCCGACTAACAGAGATCGCTGTGCAACCTGAAAAAAGCAGTTCGCAGATACAATGTGGATGTATCATCGGTAGCCTTGATGATTCTCCAGTGGACATAATTTATGACATGTATAAAACGTTTGATGTCAAAAAAAGATACACACACAACTGTAATCCAATTGAAAGTTGCACCACAGCAAAGCCATCAAATCATGTGGTACTTTATTACAACAACCTTTTAGCTCCCATTCAATACCCTGTCAAAACCTCCATAAAATTACAACCAAAGAAGAATTGAAACAAACCAAAAGTATCAGCACGGTTATGGACTCCAAATACAACACAATAACAATTTGAAGACTTTTTCTCTTCCACCTCAATCATGTCATGTTCTAAATAACATCGACAGACATCTCCTTAAACCCTAGTAAACAGCTGCTCGTACTCGTATACAAAAGCGACATCGATGGCGAGTAAACCAAAAACTCAAACACGAAGAATGAAAGAACCGTCCTGTGACCACGCGACTCACCGGGGGAACGGCGACCTCTCGATCTTCCGGAGGACGGAGGGCGCGAAGAAGCCCACGAGGGCGATGCACCGCGGCGAGGAGGCCATGAGCGAGGTCGCCAAGAAGCGGTGCATCATCGGAGACTAGGGTTTATCCAGGGTTTACGAGAGCTGGAGAGGGAGGGGACTACGAATGGGAGGGTGGGGGTTCGGGAATTTGGAGGGTCTTGTCAGGTTCCGCCGTTTGGTGCGTCCCGAGGCGCGAAGGCCTGTTTCTGCAGAGGCGTTTCGTTCTTGTAGCCAGAGTTATTTTTTAAGACGGGAAGAGGGAATTGAGGTTTATTAAGGGGGCATAATAATTAAGCAACATTGCTCTAACTAAAGAACCAGAGCAGGCGCCAACACTTGTATATTTTTTTTTTCCTGATTCTCACAATTATTTTTTTATTTATCTCAATAGAACTATTTTTTTATGGTAGAAGGATGACTCAAAAGTAATCGCTTGATGTTCTCAAAAGTATAATTTCGAGTTTATTGATTAAAATTTTAATCACAATTAATAAAAATAAATATTAAATAACTCTCAATTCGATTATTCATATACATAAAAAAAATAAAAAATTTGATTAACACACTTAATTAATAGGAGTGTATCTCGGATTGAAGAATCGAAAGTTAGTAGCTCTAAGTTTGAATCTCGAAGTCGCCAAACCTCGACTCTAAATTAGTCAGATGCTAATAATTTTGAACACCGAGGATTCCGAGCGGGTACCCAAAAAAAAATTAAATTTTTTTTACCCGTTTAGTATATGATTTGGGACAAAAATTAAAATTAGATAAATTTGACGATGGATCATCATACTACTGGGATGACAATAAAAAATCTCAATGGTAGTTTGACGCTTCAATTCGATATTAATAATATTGATTAGAGAGTAATGTAAGATAGGAATTGACTAACGTTTTCGTTAGTTACTTTTAAAATTTAGTAAACAAAAACAATTACAATTATTGTTTAAAATTTAAAAAAAAACAATGAATTATTGAGAGTAATGTTAACAAAAAACAATGAATTTTGATTCGGTCTTTATATATATAGTTTAAAAGTGTCATAACTCATAAGCAATTATAATTAAGACTGACATTGAATTTCGAAAGTTTTAATTATACCATCAATAAAATAGAATGTCTGCTCTGGTACATTCTAATTATTTTTTTCTCACCCAAAAGAAAAATAGAATGTCTGCTGACTCTCCCAATAGTTGGCACTGGCAATAGTTTTAATCATTGGTTATAAGAAAGGCCTAATACTTCTGTCATTAGTAACACAATGCATGCATAAAACTACACCAGTGGTATAAGAGTAATATCTGTATTGCTCTTGCTATTCAAAGATCAAGACCTCTATTAACAAAGATTAAAGAATAACAAAAGATTCTATGTTCAAAGTACAACAAAATCATATTGTTTCCATTTTTTTCTTCCAAGTAGAGATCCTGCTCTAGTGATTTCAAACTATGCTATCTTTCTTTTCCTGTAATTTTGGGTGATAAGTTAGCTCGTCCAGGAAGGTGTGACGGGTCCAAGGGCATCTTGTATCAATTTCTTCATCTACATCATGTTCTCGCATGCACATTTGAATTTATATTGCACTTCAAAGCATCCACCACGTACAATAGTTCTGGTGTGGTCTCCCTGTACCTGATACATATCAAAGAGCTCAAAAGATGCAAAAGTACAAGAAAACCAAGAGAACATGACAATGCTTCATCATATGACATGAAAATTCCAAAATCAGGACATTCAACAGGATAACTTTCAAGGATCAACTTCATAACTTCGAGAGTGGAGAAAAGATAACGAGTTTGTAATAATCCATTGATTTGTTAGTTTCCATCAGCTTGGAGTGTAAGCACATGTAAGTTAAACCAAAATTTGTTAGAAGTATTTTGATTCATAACATACATATGTTGCAATTAATTTTACATTTCTAGTAACAAGTGGCATGAAATAATCATTTCTGAATGAGCAAGTCGATATTTGTTTTCTTGACAAAGTTCTGATGCAGAGAAAAAGTCACAAGCTAGTGGATTGAAATATAAAATCTTACTGTTTAGGTATAGAATTGCAGACATGATTAAACCTCAGAGGACTCTTCCATCCATGCCATCAAGAAGTCCTGACCAGATCCCTTTCACTGGCGGCAGTTGTACGACAAAAGCATTCCAAGGAGGATAGCCAACACCACTCCCTCGAACACGACCATCCATGCGGAGAGATAGATACCTATATTGTGAAGTAAATCTTGTAAACTCTTGGGAGCAATAAATATCAAACAATAACAAAAAAATTGCACATGTAGAATTGCTATAAATTTGTCAGCACAAAGGAAAGAAGAAATATGAAGCTGGAACACATCCCTAAAAACTTGAAAGAAATCGAAGTGATCTCCCAAGAAAAGACAATCCACAAACAAATGAGTTACAGGTACATAACTTCACAAACAGATAAAACAATCATCGTATTTGAGAATAAGCCTACAATTTTCCAATCTCAGGTACATAAATCTTATTTCAAACAAAAGATGCATGCACCCAAAATTATAGCACTCACACTGGAGAGTCAGCTGAGACATTGGCCAACTTCTTCTGCTCGTCTATCCAGCTGCAACATAAACAACTCTAGGAATAAATGAAGTTCCAAGAAACGTAACAACTAATAAAAGAATTAAATGACAAATTCATAAGAAAACAGTAAATGACTCAGGTTTTTGTTAACTTTCTCTTACTTGGCCCACTCAGAAGTATATATAGGACTCAGCTGCCAGAGTCTCTTCTTTTTATTGACAACTTCTGGATCCTCGTCAAGTTGTTCAAATTCAAATGTAGTTGTACCTCCATCTGTAGCAAAAGGGACAACAAGTATTCCTCTTTCCAGAAGACCATCAGTGAATGATTTACTGCGCATGAACGATTCAGCAATATATGAGGCAGGTCCAGCAAGAATGACAAGTCTTGCAATTCCTCTTAGATCACCAATAGAGATTGTTTTTTTCTCATCCACACGCAGCTTAAGTCTTGAGAGATTTTCCTCTCTAGATAGCCTTGCCACTTGTGACTTTTTGGCATTGTTCTCCCTTGTATAAAGGAAAGCAAACAGTAAAACTGCTCCAATATCTATTCCGAGACCCTTCAATATCTCTGGAAGGTCCCCTGCCCTTGATGAATTAGCAAGAGCAGCAATCAATTGCGTAATTGCTATTAGTCCTCCTAAAGATCCACTACCTATGAAGGCAATATAGAAGAACATCCGAACTGAACGAAAAGGTGAGAGTACTTCACTTCTTATTTTGGCTGTCGAGCTGAAGAAACAAATAAAATTACTGATTCAAAAGGAATCTTTGCTTGTAAATGACAATGACAAAATTAATCATCAGTTTGTGGTGCGAAACAAATTCAAATCTACAATATCCGTGTAATATTTTAACATCAGAATGCACAAATAAAGAGAAATAAGAAATTTCGAAACCATTACATGAATGAAACAGATTAAATTTCCATGCTTCAGAAAGTTCTTTACAATTTTTTCAAGAGGTAATCTGAACAAATGTTATTTGTTCACTGATCATTCCCGCCATAAGTTCTTGTATCTACTAATGCAGTTACATCTGTCTCATAAAAGAATGACAATTGTTACAAAACAAGATCTAAACAGGTTGTTCCAAAAAAATGAACTTAAAAAACAATACTGATTCAAATGACTGATTGTTTGTTAATCAGAAAAAAAATGTGCCTGGTAATTCTTTTAATCAATTACACAATCCTTTTACTATAAATATTAGTGTTGATACACTAGCAAGGTTGTCAAACAAAACGAGTCAAGTCGGTATAAACTCTTAAATTCTACTCAAAATATAATTTTAAAATTCATGTAAACTCTTATAGAGTTATACGAGTTTATATGAATATGCATGATTCTTCATTTTGTATAATAAAAGATTTATAAATACTAAATATTTTGTTTAACTAATTATTTATAGTTACGAGTGAAGTTTATAAAGAATATATTATGAGTTGAAATTATTGCAATCAACTTTAATATATTTTTATCTTTCATTATTTCTTAAGTTGTCAGTTACTCGATACATAGAAAAAATAGTGCTTCCTTTTGTTGCTCAATATTTTTGTCATGTTAATACAATATATTAGTTTTTCTTATGTTTCAATGCATCTCCTTAAACTCTCAAACTTAAGTACACTGGAATCTCGCAATTAAGAGAAAAAGGAAATCTTGCTTTAAGACCTAAAAAGGGGAGTCATGACATTTACCTTTTCCAATGCAAGAAAAATCTATATATTAAGGCACATCTTGCGGATATTATTCTCTTATGGTGGGAATGATCTGTGCAAAAATAAAGGGAATCGAGCATTACCTGACGTCGGTGGAAGGAGACGGCTTGTTCGCCGCCGAGCAGCAAATGCGGCACGTCCGGCGTATCCCTGCATGACCCCGAGACGGACGGGGCGGTTGGATTGTCAAAAGAGGAAACTTTGAGGGAAGAATGGACGGATTAGTGGCCGCCGGCAACGGGACGAGGAAGGAGACGGACGCTACGGCGACCATGGCCGCTTGCTTCACATCTGCCACTCCTCTTCCGACCACCAAAGTTGCAGGACCTTAACGCGCGCTCTCCCGCTCACCGTGTGGCGCAATCACAGCCACGAGCGCATCATAAGGCTGGTAATGGAAGCGGCACCGCTTGGCGATGGTAATTGGAAGGTCCTGATCTTACCAACATAAAAGACGACCCGAGAGAAAATTATAATTTAATCCTTTAACGTCTTTAATTTTAAAAAATAAAATTTTCAAAAAAAAATTTGAAGAAAGCAAGTTAGTTGACATGGATGATTAGCGGATTTACGCTCCGAATTAAGAGATCAGGAGATAATAGACTCGATTTCGAATCTCGAAATTTCTATCTTGGTCAGGATATAATCGACTTATTGTGCACGTCCGAACATCAAATTAGTCAGTTGCTAATAGCACTGGACATCGATGGGTCTTCGTAAAAAAAATTCGAAGAGTCCTATTTAAACTCTTTAACGATAATAAAATATTTTGAATTTAAAATTCTAATGTTAAATCGTCAAAATTGATTAAATTATCACTAAGGAGTCTTAGTAAAATTATTAAGATTTCTGAAAATTCATTTGAATTTAATTCTAGAAATGTATTTTTTGGTAAATTAGTTAGAAAGTAGAAAGTAGAAAATATTAAATTGTTTTCCATTTCTATACAAAATAAAAAATATAGTGGTAAATTTGTAATTCTTCAGCTGCACTTTTCTATTCTGTTGGAAAAGTTACAAATATATAATTAACGGAATGTTCAGCAATTCTTGGATCAAATCCCACCATTAGAAAAATATTTGCATATAAAGGGGTGCATTGTGTACTTTTAGTATTGTATAGCACACAAAAATATTAATATCTTTAAGTAAAAACTGAATTACGATATTTTTTACATTCAATTTTTACTAAAATTGAATAATTTTGATTATTAGAAAAAACAAATTTCGAAAAGCGCCCGAGTTAGAATTTCGAAAGCTTTAAATGGTATCAATATTTTTTTCATAAAATAGTGAAAATAGCAATGATTGAGAAAGCATTGAGCGGCATCTAACATTATACAACAAGCAAATGTGATGCACGAACAAGAAGAAATTTGATGCAATACTTTGACGTTGCAAAAAAAAAGTCAAAAGATAATTTGTAAATTAGATATGTACGAAATTATATCAATTGCCTAATTGATATAGTAACAAACTTATTTTTTTCGATTAATTTTCGAAATTATTAACCTCAAACTAATTCGATATTTGGGTGAAGTCAAATTTTTTTTGCTTGCAAACTAATATTTAAAAAGTTGTGTCAATCTTTCAAATATTTGTTAAATATTTAAAAGAAATTATTTATCTATAGTTATGGGGGCATGTGGTCAGGATGCTATTCCAACATTGACCCGGAAGACAAACTTGCCCAACTTTTTTTAATACTAAATTCGCAAATAAAGTTAATATTACTTCAATAATAACTTATTTTTAAAAATTGTGGGAGAGTAATTTGTATATGAAGATAATTATACTAAAATTTCTGAACCCATATTATGTATATATATACTGTATCACCAACAATGCGTTTGTGATATTAAGCACAATTCCTTTTGGTGCATGGTGACTTCGTACTTGTCAAAATTTCTCACTCTACCGTGCACCATGTTATCTATCCATTAAGATGCATATGTATGGAACAGAAAAAACTATCAATTAATGACTGAAGTTTCCATATTGCATATTGCTGCATTTTTTATTTTGTTTGATTTTGATGCATTCAAAATATATCAATATTTTTTATCAACATTAAGCGTAGCTTATAATTAAAATCCTTGTTCTTTAATTACAAATGAGGGATGTCATCAAATTGTTTACTTACGATTAATAAGCAAAGTCAATTATTAATATGATATATTCATGTCAAAGTGAGAAAAGAGACGTCACATATCAGCTAACAATCACATATAAACATGAACATACGAAGAGAAAACTTTAGTACAGCCCATATACATGCGGTTGAATTTTATCCGATGATTTAACTCTCACATTTTTTATTTTCCTTTATCTTACTTCAACTGAATTTTGATATCTGAATGAATAAATTTATATCATATATAAAGAGAATCTCATCATAATGTATAAAAAATTACATTAAAATTATGTGTTTCTTCTTAGGATAAAAAATCGATCAAATTTATGCACAACATATTATATACAATATAGAAAATACATTACACGTCTTCAATTCGATTTTCCCTTCGTGGAGGACATGGATGAGTTTTTCTTTGATCCTAATGAATAAAATTGTCAAAATTTCGATCTTTTAAAATTTATTTTATAATTTTCTTATATTTAACCCTTATCTATATTTACTATTTTTATAAAATCTTTCACAAACGATTCTTATCCGATCGTCGATCTTGTAATATTTCTTCTATTCTAAGTAAAATCTCGATGTTAACAACGTTGCTAACGAGAACATAATTCGAGTTGGTTCAATTTTCCACTGAAGTGCATCCAAATATATTCAGAAAATGAGAAAAAAAGCCACGACATTTCACATAGATTTATCATGTATGATACAGACTTAATCTCGAGAGACTGATACAATTAAGTAGTAAGAAACACACAAAGCATCACGCGTTCTTTATTCCACTAGCTGGAGTTCGTCCATAGCGTAGCTGTTTGTGAAAATGCCAGCGTAGTTAACCTTCTTGAATCGAACCGAAACCGGGTAACGGGATTTCGGATCCTGTAAAAATGTTAGACCCGTAAGCCACTACTGAAAATAAATAAAAACATCAAAATGGTAGACTACATACATATTTTTTTTACCGAAAATTATTCCTAATTTTAGTTTTGAAAATTTGATAAAAAAATTACGAAAAAATTTAGATAAAAAAAATATAATACAGGTAGCAATGCAATCTATTCAGCAACATCTTTTCAAATATAGACAATTTTTTTGATGTTAACTATGATATTCAATATTTCACTATGGTATGACTAATAATATGTGTTAAAAAGATGTTAAAAAGTAAACACCACAATTTTTTTTCACCTCCGGAATTTAATCTTATGACGTATCTTTCTTTCTTAATGACTTTGATGACGTACAATCTACATTGTATATCATATTATCGGAATTATTAAATTTGAAATATGTATTTGGAAAATTCGAATTTTAAATAAATTATTTATTTTTAATTATATATTTCAAATCTAACGATTCAGATGTAAATAATAGTGTACACTCTCATTAAACCCTTAATATATATATATATATGTATATATATATGTATATATATATATATATATATATATATATATATCTTTGATCATATTAATCTTAACTAGTAGTTTACTTTGATTCTATTTTAATTTATTATTGATCCAGATTGTTACATACCTTGTCCACAACAACCACTGATCCAATGCCATTGTACCAGTAGGACTCTTTCCTGAGGATCTTCACCTGAATAATGAAGCAAAACAAATAAAAAAAGTCGTTTAATTTTAGCGATGATAAATATGTAATTACGATTTATAATAGTTAACCATACTCATGATTTTAATTAGGAAAAAATACTAATTTCAATGTAATTTTTCATGGAAAAAGGGGAAAAGTCATCAAGCAAAATTACAAAATAATAACATTGATTAGATGCATAAAAATATTGGTTAATTATGAAGTCAAATATAAGGAAATTTCCAATCCATATGCAATATGTTAAGAATTTTTTTTTCATTTAAGTCGTTTTTTTTTTCTTTTTTGCTCTAGAAGATAGAATTGCTGTGTCATCCATGCACACAAGCATATAATTTAATTAAACCTATAACAACATCCAACTATTTTAAAACACAAGCCACTAAAAAATATTTACAGTAATTTCAATTATATAGATGTTTGAATCCACCTCGCCACTAATATAATATTCAATGCAATTACAAACTTACTATTTATTATTATAAGAGTCTAATGTAGATGCTCGATGAATATTATATTTTTTCTTTTCTAATTTTTTTTCTCTTTTTTAATTTATTCATAGATTAAACATCTTATAATTAAAAATATAAATAATATGCCTCCATTTTTTTTCTTATTATAATAATATTTATGTTCACAATTCATTAATAATGTTTTCAAGTTCGCTATTATATTTTTCTAGAAGGTTACAGAAAAAAAAAAACCTGGTGTCAATTTACTCGTCACGAATTAAAGAAATCAGAAGGCATATAATAAACTTTGAGAACATTAGGAACAAGTAGAACCTTTGTGCCCTTCTTGAAGGCAACCGGCGTCGACCCCTCGGGCTCGTCCGCCGCCACTTCTTCCTCCACCGGGGCGATTTCCGCCTCGGGCTCCTCGGCGCGAAGCGCGAACCTCTTATTGGGCCTGAAGAAGGTCACGGAGTTGGGGCGCGCGGCCGGCAGCGCGACGGCGCCGGCGGCGAGGTTGGAGGTGAGCACGAAGCTTGAGGCCATGCCGGAGGTCGCCATTTGCTGGTGAGAAGGGAAACCTCCTCGCTCGTCTCCTTCCCTCTTTAATAATGCGTCGGCTCCTTTGCCTTCGTCTCGGCACTTTTTACAGGGAAAAGATCCGACGAGTGATGACACACACGACAAGGAAGGAGAAGAAGAAGAAGAGCTCGTGGCCTCAGATTGCAGCAAAATTATCTCAACCAGATGTGGCGAGATCGTGATCGTTTCGTCCACTGGGGAGGCGCCGTGTGGCATCCTATCCGGATCTGTGTGGATAACGTCATCCCCTGCTGCATGGAGTTGTTGCTTGGGCCAAAAATGTGGTGCTACCATTTATTTATGGGCTTTTTGTGGTACCAATGGTGTTGTTACTAAATGGGCCGGAAAAGTATGGCAACATGTTTCTTAATTAGTTAATTTCATTTACGTTTATTATGGATAAAATATTGATGCAGCGCAGCAAATTACAGCTCGACCCAATAATACTCATACATGATATATATCGGATATTAATGTGAAAAAAAATGAACTACTGTAATTTGGGCTTAAAATATGGTGCTTTTCGCACCAATTATTTTTTAACTGAATGGGCTGGACAGCTATGACTGGGTATTTCTTACTTTTATTTTGGTTTATTATATTGTATGCCAAGTTGCTTCTAGAGTTTAAATTTTATAATTTTCTTTCTCCTCTATATTTGTATATATAATATCACACTTTCTCTCTCATATATTATCTTACTTTCTCTTTTCTATAATATTTCACCTTCATTCTGTTAGAATCTAACATCATAATTCTTTTCCTCCAATTTTATCATTTGCTCTCTCTTAAAATTTTGCACTTTCTCTTTCCACAAATATATTCTTTTTTCTCTCATATAATATAATTTCGTAACTTTCTCTATCTTCCAATTTTTTATCTTTTTAGTATACTTAATTTCTCTATTTTAGAATATTTTCTTTATCATAATTTTCTCTCTTCTTATTTTTTGTTATTTTCTCCTCTTTTAATATCTCACTTTTCACTTTCTCTCACAAAATATTCTTATCTCTTCTTTAATCTTCTCTCTTTTTTATATAAATTATAAAATCAAATTTATTTTAAATAGATTCCGATCTCGAATCAAATATGATAATATTAAAATTTTAAAAATATAATTTTATAAAATCACATTTTATGGAATGACTTTATTCTAAGAAATATTGTATTCCATCAACCAAGCACATCATCCTTAGATGAATTATGTGTTCTAGTGAAAAAAATATAATAATACCCAAAACTTAATACATAAAAAATTTCATGTGTTTATGCTATATTATATGATTAATAAGATTTTATGATAATTTTGTTAAGATAAAAACTTGAACCCTAATAGTTGGAGCACTAAAAATAACAAAACTTTGTCCAAGCATAGAAATATGATTTTTAAAATATTACAAAAAAGTAAAGCCCTAGTAATTGTACCTATATGTTAAAGTATATAACATATTATTTCTAATAATTTTTCGGAGAAGATTTAGTTAGGCTAAATGAATGTGCAAAAATGAAAAATTACAAAATTTGACGATTTTGTTATTCGACTCAAAATTTAGATTTTCATATAAATATTTTATTTTAATCCAAATGGAGGATAATTTATTATTTTCATTTAATGTCTTAAGCAAATTAATAAATAAAAATATAAATATGAAAATGACAAATCATTTACTTAAATGATATTATATGTAAATATGAGCAAGCTGAAGGGCAAATCCCAATTTGACTTTTCAATCGACTTTTCAATTCTCTTTACTCTCCCTCTCGATCTCTCCGGCAACATCCCTTTCTCCTCTCCCTCACTCCCTCTCGCTCTCTTTCTCTCCTCTCCTCCCTCCCTCCGCTCTCTCGAATAGTATCGGCTTATGCTTTTGATCTCTTTCACTTGATCCAAATCTAACGGTTAAAATAAATGAGCTGTAATTTGCAGCGTTGTATATTCATTATTATATATATATATATATAGAGAGAGAGAGAGAGAGAGAGAGAGGAACATATGGAGGTCTTTCAACACTATTTGATGCTTATCCTTCTCAATATGAGGAGAAACTTGTAAACCACTCAAATTTCGAAGAATTCTCATATAGGTAAATTGTTAGCTCTTCTTTTATGAATTATCCTTATAAAGTTTGACTAAAACAAGTTATTTTGTTCAGTAAGAGGTCATTAAACTATTGCCTTTATATTTTCATTATGTATTATTATCAGGGACCAAATCAGAATAAAAAATTAGGGAAAGCCAATACATAATAACTCTAAAAAGATAATTTAAAACAATATAATTATATTTTTAGTAACTAATATTATTGACAAAAAAATGTTAAAAAACTTAATATTTATGCTCTTTAACATTTGAAAACGAGGATATTAATCAAATAAATCATAATTTAGAAAAGTTGTTCAATAATTTTTAATGTTAACAAATAGAAATGGATTGGTAGAAGTATCTTATATTCATTATGTTTCAAATATATATATATAAAGAGAGAGAGAGAGAGTAATATGGTTTTTTTGTTTATATTTTTTTTCTATCAATCGTAGACATAAAATTTATAATGAGAAATTAAAATAAAAAAAATTACATCAGATCAAAATTCTCAATGGCGCCTCAATCATAATTTTCAAATAAGATTATAAAAATAAATTTGTAGGTATAAACAAAATTTAAGAACTAAATTTTCATTAATTTAATCAATAAATAATAAAGAAATGCAAATTATAATTTTTTATTTCAGTCATATTAAATAAATAGATAGTCAAAACTTAAATGAGTCCAATCTAAATTTATTTTGCATTTACTTTAAGGATCATACATATCATATTAATTAAGATATGGATACATATAATTTAGCCACTAATCATGACATTTAAATGGAAGTTAAATTATTTAATTTATTATGATCTCTAACACTAATTTATTTGTATATTTAAGGGGGGCCAATACATTAATATTTTTAAAATTAAAATATTATTTACATAATTATAGTATAACTATAGTAGATCACCAAAAAGTTAAGGGAAGCCATGCCCCCCCACCCCCCACCCACACACACACATACATGTAGGTCCGTCTCTGATTGTTATCTTGATGGCGAAGAACATACTCAAACTAAGAACAAAGTAGATGCTCATAATTCAGGTTGTTGTTAAACCATCTTTGAATCATTCAAAAATTATGAAATTAAATATGTGAACTTTATTTGAAATATACTTTTCAGAGCCTTTGACCTTTGAAATTTCGATGATAAAAGTTGTATACTATAAATTATATATTCAAACTTAAGGATCATTCAATTTGTTTCATTATATGTACAAACTAAAATGATAATTTTATGTCAATTCAAATACTAAGACTTTAGGTATGTTATTTTAGTAATAAGCATTCATCTATGTCTACTTTATAGAACATCTAGAGTCTCATAAACATGTTATGTATATTGAGGGTTATAACTCTTCTAATGCATAACACAATTTTCTTGTATACCAAAATGAAATAAGGTATTGATAGATCTCATATCTTTCGAAATTAATCCATAAATAGAATAATTATAAAATTTATATAAAATAAAGTAAACGTGGTCTAGCTTTAGGGAAAATTAAGTCCTCTCAAATGTGATGATTGGATCATTAGTTATGTGTTTTTTCATTCAATCTCTTATGTTGAAAATTAAAACATATGTTATGCCATAAAGTGCATAGTGTTGCATCATCACTTTGATTTGTATAAAACTATACTTCTGAATACATGTGATGATTACTGATATGGTTCATATGAATTAATCAAAAAATTTAGTTGTTTTATTTCAACTATGTTAAAAGATTATTATGACATGGTGATGCATTTGCATAATGTCTCATATTTCATAATCTTGCGTTGATATGTTTACCCCTATAAGTTGAAATACTTTTATAGAGATGATATGATGAATTTCCGAAAGGAAGATTTAGGTTGTTTGGACTTAAGTGATATACAAACCAAAGTTCCGCATTTTAACTAATGTGAGCCATCACTTGAATTGGTAGAAGTCAACTCTAGTATCCAACAATCACCACCCCCGATAGGATTGACATGATATCTCGAAAGGGATAACACCTCTAGCCATTTGGTGATATGACATGTGCATTATGCATGCATAATTGCACAAGTACATAAAATGCTCTATATCGATGGTGATACATGTTTTAGTTTATCTTGTGATATTAAATGATATATGCTAATTATTTTTCCCAAATTAAATAGGTGGTAATATATAAGTATGAATTTTTGACTTATTGAGCTGTCGTTTGCTCATAATATATTTCTAATATTTTTCATATTAGTAGACTTGTGTTATTGTTGTGCTCGGCGATCCTCTGTAAGTATCGAAGCTCTTTTGAATGAGGTATATATAAGAATTAGGATCCCCTTTTGGCTATTTTGTGATGATGCATGTATCCTGTCGATGCATAATTTCGTATGCAAATATGTAAATGATCAAAAGAATATTATATAATATATAAGTAAAAAATAATGTGTATTTGCTATAAGAACAATATAAACTTATGTATTATGATTTCATCTATAATAATATACATGTGAAATAATAAATGACAATACCATATGCTTCAACGATTTTATTTGTGATCGATCATAATATATCACGACTTATGATTCAATCTAAGGTTTGAAATGAGGTCGATGAAAGAACTCATAGTTATAAAGCTACCTTTCACCTTCAGTAATAAGATATGAAAAATACCTTTAGTCTCTTTTCTTTTGTTCATTAAGAGTAGAAAAAAATAAATTATAGAGAAGGTATATGAAGTGTAAATCTCTTTTGTATAAATATGTATACATACAAGAGCGGACCCACATACTCATAGTGGATAGGTGATTTTGGCAAACATCTAGAGGTCTAGGGTTCAAATCTAAACCCCTCTTATATTTTTTCTAATTTATTGGTATATATTTTGGCCCCCCAACTTTTTGGCCTCCCCTATCTTTTCTTTCTCATGAAAATAGCCTACCACTCAACCGCTAACCGCTTACCTATAAAATAATTTACCAAACACTTTATTATAAAAAAAATAACGGTTTGACCAAGTCAAACCTCTAAACTCTAATCTAAACTCTATTTTTTTAGTTGCCAAACACAGCCAAGATTGTTAAATTTAAAATTTATGATTGATAAAAATAAGTAAAAAGTATAAATATTAAATAAATTATTTATTTTTAATCATACATCTCAAATTTAATAGTTTAGATGATAGGATACATAATATACTAAGAGTACACGTCCACTAAACCTTTAAATGCATCAATAACTCTATTTTTAAAATTAGAATTTACTATTCATGAATAGTGTTTTCAGAAACGCTATAGTGGATCTATTTTTTAAAATTAAAAATTACTGAAAGTTTTAAATATTTATACGAGTTTAAAAAATAAGTCTACATATCCATTTTTTTATAAACTGAAAATGATGGAGAAATGGAAAGTTGATACAAACTGTTTACATTAAATTTTGAAAAAAAAAACGTTGGGTTTAAGAAAATACATATTTAAAGTCAATTTGATGAAGTGTTCCTACTACTTGGCACGCGCATTTGCTCGTTCCCCCTCGTACAAACTACGAAGGACAAGGTAAACACAACTTTATCCGGTTCAAATTACATTAACGAGCAGTTTCCTCTGCTCTAAAACCCTTCTTCTCCCCCTCCTTATCCATCCATATCACCTCCACCTTCACCACTCCCCTTTCCCTTCTCGTCTCCTCCATCCACCGGCGACGACGAGGAGGAGCGGAGACCTCTCCCATGGCGCTCCCCCTGCCATCCTCCTCCCTCTTCTCTCCTCGCCTTCCGCATTATCCCCTGGCTTCCAGGTCTCGTCTCCTCCCCGCGTCCAACGCCGTCCCCACGGCCGAGAGGAGAAGCCGGAGGAAGAAGCCGTCCAAAGACGACGACTCCAATTCCGACCCTTCCGCCTCCTCCGGCGCCTTGGCCTTGTCGGCGGTCGAGAAGGGGCTCCGCTTCACCTTCATGGAGGAGCTGATGGAGCGGTCTCGCGACCGCGACCCCGCCGGCGTTGCCGATGTCATCTACGACATGGTCGCCGCCGGGATCAATCCCGGACCGCGTTCTTTCCATGGGCTGGTCGNGCGGTCTCGCGCCCGCGCCCCCGCCGGCGTTGCCGATGTCATCTACGACATGGTCGCCGCCGGGATCAATCCCGGACCGCGTTCTTTCCATGGGCTGGTCGTTTCCCACGCCCTCGCCGGGGACGAGGAGGGCGCGGTAATTCCCCTTTTGCTTCTCTTTGTTGGTTTAATTGTGTTTCGCCTGGGAAGTAATTTGGGGCTCGATCGGGTTGATCCAGTCATTTCCAGCTAAATCGATTGCAGAATTCCATGAATGGCTCATTGTTTGTTCTCTTAATCACAAATGGCTATGCATTGCACATTTTGTTAGTGAACCCGTTGCGTTTTTGCTACGTTCGCCTGCAGATGCAGTCACTGAGAAGAGAGCTGAGTGCAGGTCTGCGCCCTCTGCATGAAACGTTTGTTGCTCTGATTCGGTTGTTTGGTTCTAAAGGCCATGCCACAAGGGGCTTAGAAATCCTGGCCGCAATGGAGAAGTTGAAATTTGACATTCGGAAAGCATGGTTAGTCCTTGTAGGTATGCAGTTGACGTTATTTCTTAACAACAAGGAACTGAAATGCTATTACGACGGCTCATGATGTTATACTTGTTTCAGAGGAACTAGTTAGGAACCATCATTTGGAAGATGCAAATGCTGTTTTTCTAAAAGGAGCTAAAGGGGGATTAAGAGCCACCAATGAGCTTTATGATCTCCTAATTGAAGAAGACTGCAAAGCTGGTGATCATTCAAATGCTTTGACCATTGCATATGAGATGGAGGCTGCAGGAAGAATGGCAACAACATTTCACTTTAACTGCCTTCTTAGTGTGCAGGTAATACAATTCAAATATTCGGACTAACAACTTCTTCATGTACGACAGTTATTTCCTTTGTGATTATTGATATTGAGAAGCATACTTGATAGTTGCGTTAGTATGCTTTTGACATTCCTTTTATCTGCTTAATATGGTGTGCTATTATCATTAATTTCTCATTTCTCTATTAATGCTATCATGCAATTTCGTTAATTCCTTTATGTATATATGCATACATTTTTAGATACTGGAATAATAATTTGAAGTAGCTTGCAACAATTCTGCTTAACGTAGTTACTTTTTCTATTGCATAGGAACAGAATTTCTGGAAGCAATCAAACATACACTTATATTTGTTCTTTTCGTGCAAATATTTTGTGTACTAGAACAATAGGTTGGAAAAGAACCTCAATCCTTGTTATAGAATAAGTCTTCTCCACATAAATACTCCTTGCCTCCCTCAAAACAAAAACAAAAAAAGGAAACTCTTTGTCTCATTGTCTTCTACCTCTGACTATAGCAGGAGAAATTTCATGATAACTGAGATAACCAGCTAGTGATATTACTGTACTCGAGATTCACTCAGATTTGTAATATGAATCAAATTTTCTTTTGCTTGGTGATTAAACCATTTTCTCACCTGTAAGTGATCGAAGATGAAATTTCTTCCTTGGTCTCTGCTCTTTTTGTGCTCGTTTTTTCGTGTGATAGTTGATATGTGTTTCTCGTGCAGGCAACTTGCGGAATTCCGGAAATAGCTTTTGCAACATTTGAAAACATGGAATACGGTGGTGAAGGTGAGATTTGCTTATTGTAGTCCATTCTTGATATTATTTCTTTTAGTTATTTGATCTCTACCAAATGCTTTGGACAAATGACAGAACCGTCTTTCCTGATCTGGTGTTTAATGCATTAAGATCCTTTAATCTTGTTCATTGCACACATGGTCAATCTTGTTATTTCTTCTTTATTCCTCTGCAGATTACATGAAGCCTGATACTGAGTCATATAACTGGGTGATCCAGGCATATACAAGGGCCGAGTCCTATGATAGGTAATGCTTTTAGTTTTAACTTAACATTATTTCTGAATTATCCTGCTTCTTTCTATTTCCTATTTGTGGTTTGATTAAAACTTGATTCATGGAATTTGGGGTTTGAATTGCATCTCGGATGCTGAAAAATTATGAAGGACGAGAAGAAAGCTTGGTTGCTTTTCGATATCCTTCTCTTGAAATATACAAATTCGATAACGACTTTTTCTTTGAGAGGAGAAAGGATGACTACTGAAGTTGGGTAACCATCCAATTTGTATTAAATTTGATACCAACTTTTGCACTGAAATTGATTATCCATTTTGTTGTTATGGTATGCTCGTGTTTCAAATACATGCTACTTGGTCCTTGATTTTTTTATTATTTCATGGTTATAATTGTCCATTTAATCTTTGAGAAAAGATAATAAGTTCTTGTATAATCAAAATGTTTTCTTACTTTTCTCCGCGGTAGAACTGTAAGTCTATTACCTAAGAAGAAAAAGAGAAACAAAAGGGCATGGAAAACCTCACAGTGAGAATCGGACTTGGCAGCTCTTTCTCCACCATTAAGGTTGTGTGTCACTGCACTATAAACATGTTTCTTTTTATATGCAGATTTTGGAAGCACTAAAACTTCAGTGTAATGGATCTTTTTTTGATAGAATGTTATGCTACAATTTTGAGTTGATAACATTCATGTTCATGTGATTATCCTTATTCTCACTGATATACAGGGTGCAAGATGTAGCTGAGCTACTTGGAATGATGGTTGAAGATCACAAGCGCTTGCAACCAAATGCAAGGACTTATGCGTAAGAACACCATTCTTAGGATATCTATGTCTTGCTTCCAATATAATGGTCTCGATTTCCTAAGCAATATGTTAAAACCATAAACTAAGGTATCTATCAATTTTGAATTTGAGGGTGAAATGATAAAAGATTCGATGTGGCAGTTAGACATTTTAGATCCAATCTTTAGTTAGATCTGAATGATAAAAAAAAAAGGATAAATAAAAAGGAAGATCACTGGAATGGGAAATTTTCTTCGGTCTTGCTGAAGCTGAATGAAAGAACAATACTCGCTAACCTGTTCTAACAGGTTATGAAAACGATGAGAGAATACATCAAGTTGGGAAACAATCTGCGTACAAACTGAAGTCGAGGGACAGTTGATGAAGTTGGGCAATGGTCCATGAAACTTACCCATAATTATTTATGATATACCCATATTGAATAGTAATTAAGATCTTTTGGAATTTGTGTTCCTATTGATAAATGCCTGTGTTCTTATTGAAATTTTAATTGTTTCATTAGGTTGTTAGTGGAATGTTTTACCAAGTATTGTGTTGTTAAAGAAGCAATCCGTCATTTTCGAGCCCTTAAGAACATTCCTGGGGGTACAAATATTTTGTACAATGAAGGGAGCTTTGGGGATCCACTTTCTCTTTATCTACGTGCTTTATGCTGTGAAGGTAATATTCTCAGCTTATGCATTTTCTCCTGACATCTTAGCTTAATATTGACTTCAAAGTTGTTCATGAAAATAAAGTTATCTTTCTTGTATTTACAAGCTTTCTAGAGCAGCTATACACAATGCTATTCATAACTATTTTTGCATGTACTTTCAACGAATTATATAGCTCAAACCATCTAATTTGTTCTGAGGCTTTGATCATGTTGACTTACTGTTAACCAACCACCTGATAGTATAATCTAAACTGAAATGTTACAACTAATCAATTGTTCGCTCTGAAAAAAAAACTAATCAATTGTTTTTATTATTGACTATGGAAGAATATCTAATATTGACCAAAACCATTCTGTCTTCAACATATTCTCTTCTTAGATCTGTTATCTCTTCTCTTCTTTTGATATTCTTGTTCATCCAGATCTCCGTGAACTAAATAGGGAATCAATTATCCCTCGACTTTTCTTTTTCCCCTGAAATTCTCATGCTTGCAGCAAGATGGGTGTTTTTTTCCATTTTAGAAAGTTACTAACATTTTCATTATCAGGAAGGGCTGTTGAGCTGCTGGAAGCTCTCGAGACAATGGCCAAGGACAATCAACTTATTGCACCAAGAGCCATGATCTTAAGCAGAAAATATCGTACTCTGGTGAGCTCTTGGATTGAGCCTCTGCAAGAAGAAGCTGATGTGGGATTTGAAATTGACTATGTAGCCAGGTTACTCCTGTCATACCAAGAATTCTGTTTACTGAATATAAACTACCCTGAGTACCTTCAAAAGAAACACTATATACATACATACATACATACATACATACATACATACATACATACATACATACATACATATATATATATAGAGATAAATTAGCGTGAGATCAGAAATACTGATCTCACGGTGAGATCAGTGCATTATGACCGTTATAATCCACATATGTTAGATGAGTGTTCTAGATGTTTTGAGTCAAATGTTCATCTTGACCATTAAAGATATTATTACGGTCATGATACACTGATCTCACCGTGAGATCACAGTATTGATCTCACACTAATAGCCCTCATATAGATATGTATATATACAATCTGGTTATCCTCCTTTGGACTTGAATGTGCACACCTGTATTATTTTGCGGGTTCTTTTCCTATTTTATTTATGGACTAGTGTTTCATAATTTTATATTCTCATAATTCTTTACTAAATTATGTGATGATGCCCCCTAAAAGAAAGAATTGTGATAGTGTCTTCAGTTTTATAATTGGGTGATTTGGCAAGGAAGATCAAGCTCGCTACATCTATGGAAATGATGTTTACAATGTTCTCACTGTAGATGTTTTAGACCGCTCCAGAACATGGGTGTGACAGACGTTTATCATAAACATGCATGTTTTGTTGCTTTGACTTGGTGTTTGGCCTTGTAATCACAGGTTTAAAGTTAAGTGGAATTTTTTTTCTTTTGATCCATGGAAAAAATAAATAGAAAAGTTTATTAATAGGTGCAACTATCACACCGTTAATGGACATGAATACAGTATCTTAAGATGACAATCCATTATTCGTACATGTTTTTATTTTTTATTTTTATTTTCCGATTACAGGTACATATTTTTATTTGTTTCTTACTTATGAGGCTATCTAACTTTTAAAAAGACAAACAATGATTTACGTCCATAAAGCACTGATTCTAGATCTTTGAAATGAAACCATATTTTCTGTAGCATTTTGACTGTTTTAAGATGTTGGCAACTTCACATGAAAACTGAATTTTCAGCAGTGGATTTTAGAGCCATTAATCGAGCAGAATTGTTAGTGAAAAAAGTTCAACAGAAGTTCTTTGTTTCTGTAAGTATATTTTTACTGACTTGGGGTTACATTTGGCTGCTGATATTCTAGGTACATAGCTGAAGGAGGACTTACAGGAGAGCGCAAGAGATGGGTACCACGCAGAGGAAAAGATCCTCTAGATCCTGATGCCCTTGGTTTCGCCTATTCTAATCCTATAGAAACATCCTTCAAACAGCGATGCCTAGAGGAGTGGAAGATCCATCATCGTAAGCTCTTGAAAACCTTGCAGAATGAAGGACCTTCAGTTTTAGGTGATGTTTCCGAAGCTGATGTTGTCAGAGTTGTCGAACGGTTGAGGAAGATCATCAAGGGTCCTGACCAGAATGTACTAAAACCAAAGGCTGCAAGTAAAATGATTGTATCAGAATTGAAGGAGGAACTAGAAGCACAAGGTTTGCCTACAGATGGTACTCGACAAGTACTTTATCAACGTGTGCAAAAAGCAAGAAGGATAAACCGTTCACGTGGCCGTCCCCTTTGGGTTCCCCCTGTGGAGGAGGAAGAAGAAGAAGTATGTAGATCTGTTGGATAAAAAAAACCCTCCACTTAGGATATTAAACTCCATAGATCATTTTCTTTTCTTCACCAGGAGTAGTTAGTGATCAATATGAACTTCTAGCTTAACTCTGTTAAATATTTCTTGATAGGTTGATGAAGAACTTGATGAATTAATATCACGAATAAAACTAGAAGATGGAAATACCGAGTACTGGAAACAACGTTTTCTTGGTGAAAGCTCAACAAGTCTTCTTGAGAAAGATAATGAAATTAACGAATCAGATATTACAGATACACTTGATGATGTTGATTCTGTCGAGGATGTAACAAAGGAAGCAGAAGAAGACGAAGTAGATGAAGAGGAGGAAGTTGTTGAACAAACAGAAAACCAACCGGGCGATATTATTAAGGACAAGGAAGTTGAGAGAGCTAAGCCTCTTCAAATGATTGGAGTTCAGTTATTGAAGGACTCTGAAGAAACATCTTCTTCTTCAAGCAAATCACGAAGAAGAGCTGCCCGGGCATCTATAGAGGTTTGTTATTACAATCTAGATCCACTTGTGACATGTTGCTACTTGCTATAGTTAATTCACCGTATATCTGTTTTAGTTTCCCTTAAGAAAGAACCGTCTTATTCGTTTTGACTTTTTCTCTTTGCATGTGTTGATTTCAAGTACTCTTCAAAAGTAACTTTTGCATTGATATTTGTCATCTTGAGAACTGCTAGTTGCTTTGATTTCTCGGTTCAGATAAAGCAGTATCATAGTTGTGATGCATTTGTTACCTAAAAAAGTAAGCATAGTGATTATGTACTCAGCATGATAAAAAATTAATTGTCAAAAAAGGGTTATCTATATGATCTTTTTGTAGCTGCCCAAAGAAAGTTGAATATCTAGATCTTTCGTAAGTGGTTGGTTCTATTTTTATTCTTTCTTCAATTTAGCATCTCCCTCCGTTGTTAATATCACAGCTTCCAGCCTATTTTTCTAACTTCCTTTCTGTACCCTCCATGTATTCATTAGTATTTCCTTTGATATGGAATTATCTATATATTCCTTAAAAAACAGTATGAAGTTTCACATAGGTTGACCTGGAGATTGCTGGCTTTCAGAAACTTCCATTTTAGATGGGCTCAGTTGTAAAGTTTTGTTATTTTCAGCATGTTCGAGGATGTAAAAAGGAAATTTGCTACATCATTTTTCCTCTCAGAAAAGTAAATTTGTAGGTAGTTGGTAAACATTTCATTTTAAACTTGAGATTGATCAATGGCGAATAAGTGCTACCCTTTCGTTTTTAATATGCCTGGATGATCAGTCAAATGATCTAGTAGTGATCCTTTTCTCCTTCAAAAAATGAAATATTAAGTACCAGGATGACATTTTTTCTTTTGATCATGAGTCAACTACTAGTAAGATGTGTTCATTGCTGCATAATACAGGAACTAAATAGGTGTTGCTACCACACAAATGTGTAAAAGAGCTCTAAGAAATTATAATTGTCACTCAAGGAAAAATCTCCATCAAAAAATTAAGGAAAAAACAAGAGATAGAGGGATGTTTGATCTTCCACATTTTCACTGCACTCAGTTCATCAGAAAAATGTTGAATCCATGAAAATGTCAGGAATTCAAATACCTTAATTATATGAATTCATCCTATCTGTTTCTGGTTCTATCACGGAACCTTGATGATGGACAGTGTTATTATCATTCTTCATACCCTCTTTATATAAAAAACATCCTTCATAGTTCAAACCATATATTTGAAAGAACTATATTTTGCTTGTAACCATTGTATATAGGGTTTAATGGGCCTGCTGCCTTGAAGGAAGCAGTGCCATCCGGACTTGTATCATGCACCATTTGATCGAGCCAACGCAATCTAACTCGTTTCTTTTTTTTTTCTCTGATTACACTATTTTTTCTTAAGATTACTTTTTTCATTATTTTAATATTAAAACCCTGCCCCAGTCACCCTATTTTTTCCTCTCCTCCTGGCGACAGAAACTATTCCTCCCTCCCACATCTCTTTCTCTCTCCTCTAAGCAATTCCTCTCTCCCTCTGTTCCTTCTTTTCCTCTAGGCAGTAGCGCGGTGGCATCCTCCCTCCATTTTGTTTCATCCTCACTCTAGGTTTTATGGGTGAATGCCAACTTTCTGGCGACAAACGATGTCCTCTCGTCTCTTCCCTGCGACACATTCCCTTTAGCCTTGATGATTTCTTTTATCAGTTTCATAGATTTGATCTGTGTTGTTGCATCTTCAATCCTCACCTAAATTATTGCACTGTATATCTATCTCATTGTTATTTATACGAATTATGTTACCCATGGTTTAAAAAGGTCGGTGCTGGTTTATGTGCCAAGTAACATCACGCTTATGCAAGACATAGTTACTGATATAATTTTAAGCCTATCTACGGGTGCACTAATGATGAACTAAGATGACAGATTTGGATTAAAATGGTTAAAATAACTGTTAAGATTTGGCCCCTTGGCCCCTTTGATAGAAGAAAGGGGCCCCTTTCTCTCAAAAAAAAAAAAAAGATTTGGCCCCTTTGATAGAAGAAAAGATGGTAAAGAATGGAGTAAAATAAATGTATTCTATATATAGTTCTTTAGATTAAGATATGATGGCTTATATGAGTTCCAAAGCTGAATTGATAAAATGATTCAGCTAAAACATAATCCTGACATTGATGTTAATATGTAATTGACGGATCACTTTTGTGTCATTTCTCTTGTGGCATGTGTCGTATCCTTGAGGGAGATGTGAGCTAGCTGTGTCAAGGAGCCCCCAGTCACAAAGTGAATAATCTTTTTAGCAGTTCATCCTAGCCATGCGTCATCTCTGTATATGCCTCTTTTCCGGGTTTCTTTTTTCAATATATTCTCAGTTTGGTACAAGTCTAAGAAACTTATGTTTGGAAAGGTTGGTTTTCTAAAGATTCTTTTCCAGGTCTATAGCAACGTGAAACAATTATCATTTCTTTTTTGTCGAAACACACATAAACCGGAATAGAGGAGATTCTCAAATTGTTAGTAGATGACCGAGTGTTTTGCTCGCATCAAGTGAGCTGTTTTTTTTTGAAAGAAGGAAGGATGACTACAACTTATAGTAGCCATCCATTTGTATAAAGTGAGTTGTTTTTAAAGAGTGCAGATGACCGAATCTATTGTGTCTGAAGACAAACGTCATATGCACTATTAACCTTTCTTCTCCTGAAGTATGACAGGATAAACATAATTATGTTGCAAATGTACACGCTCGAAAAGCATCTGACCCAAAAAACTAAACAATTTAAAACAAAAATAATCTGATCTCCACGAGTAGACACGTAGATCTTATCTCCAGGTCAAGAATATAACTCAATTGAACATTTGTCAACATTCATGATTACATGTTAAAAAGGGATCCTGCATATACTCACCTTCATAAACATACATTAAATATTGCCATTAAATTTATTTTCTTTTCTGGTTTCAAGTTATTAACCCTGATTGATCTGTCATTGTCTATTAAGTTCCCATTTGATGGTGTTATTCCTATTTCTCATTTATATTAGCATATTCTATCTGTGATCCCAGAATTTTTAGAAAATAATTTTCTTATTCTTGCTACTCTCAAAAATTTCTATACTATGATGAAGACTGGTTTCATCATTGAAATTAAAGCGAACATGTAATGATCGTTGTTAAAATTAAGTCTCTTACTTGCAAATGCATATTAGGAAATACATTTTTCCTTTACAGGATGATTATGACGAAGACTGGTTCCCAGAGGATGTACATGAAGCTTTTAAAGTTATGAGAGAGAGAAAGATTTTCGATGTCTCAGACATGTTCACCATTGCGGATGCTTGGGGTTGGACTTGGGAAAAGGACTTGAAGAACAAAATGCCTCGCAAGTGGTCACAAGAATGGGAAGCAGAGATGGCAATCAAGATTATGCAAAAGGTAAGAAAAAAAAATCAAGCAAAAAAGCATGACTGCATTCACACTATTTCTTGTTTCTTTGGCTTATTTAGATTATATTTTTGGTCATTGGACAGTTAATATTTCACCAGTAACATGAGCTTATTTATCATATGATGTTGTCTTCCTTGTCAGTAATGGTTCATGATATCCAATATAATATCTAGCATGACTAGCATGTTCTTAGAAATTAGTCAGTTGTCACTGATGTTAAGTATTTTGTGTTTTTCTTTCTACTATGTTGTGAACATTTTTCTTAACAGGGATTTGACGGATTGAATTACTCTTGGAAACAAGAGTGCAAGTTCTACTTTTGGATATGGTGATTCTAGGTGTTAAACCTAAGTAACAACATTAGCTTTTGCCTCACTTCTTTGCATGTAGGTTTATTCTGACTTGTTATGGGCTTGATTCCCTCTTATACTGGGCTTGATCCTTGAATTAAGGCCTTAAGTTTTGAAATGATAGTTTGGACTTTTTCTTGACACTAAATTAATGATCCACCTACTAAAGTTCCTAGAGTTAGCTTTTCTGTGACTAATATGGGTAGGATGGGTCTACCGGACTCTCAACTATGGGTACTACCAGAATGGCAATTAATACCTCTTCCTCTACATATCGAGTATACATATTTAAATTTTTCTATAAATCTATAACTGTAACTCCATTTAGTTCATTAACATAGTTACAGGTGTTCTGATCTTTGGTTATGTTTCTGTTGTATTTTTTAGGTACATCAAGAAAATTATTTTTAGAAAAATATTGGGAAGTTTGGTTGTTTTTCATTGTATTGTTTCTACTAACTTCGGTTTGATCCTTTTGAATGGTTACATGCCTTGTGCAAGATAAATGTGATGGTGTAGTTCTCCTCTTATTTTTTTTTTCTGTAATTACAACTGAAGAAATACGTTTCCAATTTTCAGGTAATTGAATTAGGTGGGATACCAACAATTGGAGACTGTGCCATGGTATTGCGCTCTGCTATAAGAGCTCCCTTGCCTTCAGCATTTCTGACAATATTGCAGACAACACATAGTCTTGGCTATGCATTTGGGAGGTATTTCTAGAAGCATTGCTTGAACAGATGCATAAGAGCATAATAACATATTCTGTTTTGTTTTGAACATCTTTTTTTTTAAGGATGTTTTGAACATCTTAGCAATACTTTGTGTTACGAGATCAACACTACTCTAGTTCAAATCAAGAACTTGAAATTTTCCTACTTTTCCTGGAGATATAGCAAATTTTCTCTTCATTTGTCTGATTCAATGAAGTTCAGCATTATAAACCCTAGGCAACGACAATTTTCAAGTAACTTGTAGTTTCTTTACGGAATAACTTCAATGGTTAATGTGGATTTCATATAAAACATAAAACCTTGTTTTAGGTTTGTATATATATATATATATTAGTGTGAGATCAGTGTATCATGACCGTCATAATATCTTTAATGGTATATATATATATATATAGACATATATATGATTGAAGTTTAAGTACTGTTCTTTACTTTGATTGTCTCTGTAATGTTGTATTGTTCTTCTTTGTGGAGCTATAATATGCTCTTTCCGAGTCTTAACTAATTGCATAATTGCTTTTAGATCACGATATATATAGATATATATATATATATATATATATATATGTAGTTGAAGTTTAAGTACTGTTCTTTACTTCGATTTTCTCTGTAACATTGTATTGTTCTTCTTTGTGGAACTGTAATATGCTCTTTCCGAGTCTTAACTACATCGCATAATTGCTTTTAGATCACGACCTATGTCAATTTTAGTTCATTGTGCTCCTAATCTATCAACATACAATTTGCGTAATGTATATCATAAGATATTGTTCTTGGCTAGCTTGCTTCTTTTTATATGCTCATTACTAACTGTCTACTCATGAATTCAGCCCACTGTATGATGAAGTCATCTTGCTTTGCCTCGATCTCGGGGAAGTCGATGCAGCCATCGCAATTGTTGCGGATATGGAGACCACTGGAATCAAGGTACCCGACCAGACACTAGACAGGGTACTTGCTGGAAGACAAGGAATTGAATCTATTCCTGAGGCCCAAGCCACTGAGGAGTAGTTTGATAGAGTACTCCATTATTTTGAAGATTTTATCCAAACTCCGAAGCATCAGCAGCAGGTCTCAGCACATGATGGTCCCTGTTGAGGGTTCAACTCTGGTGAAGCTCGATACGGAACATGAATGGTGGTAGAAGGTTGGGAATTTGCATTTGCTCGATAATTTATGTATGGGAAATATTAGTTTTTTTCCATCAAATAGAATTCAGAACTATATTTCCAGAAAGACTAGTTTATTACAAAGAGTGGAAAAAACTATAACAAATCCATATCAAGATGGCCTTGATACTTAAAGAACATTTGGTATCTTCAATCTCTAGAGAATAAAAGTGGTTCCACGGCCTATTTGAATGCGCCTGAACCAAGCGACTACGGCATGAACCATGCTGCCTCCTAATGTGGCTTGTTTCCAGGAGTGGCCTAAAAACACCCACTCATTTACCTTTCCGACGCTTTTTTATTCCGGCACAATCAGAACAGTACCACTTTCCTTTCGGCTGTTCTTTCAGGCCAACACATCCGAAATGGAACCACTCTATCTTGCACTGCCAGAAGAATCAGAACAAAGTTGTTAAAACCATTAACTGTTTTGAAGGATTAAATACCAAGAATGGCATAATGTACGTACGTCGGGATTGTCGCAAGCAACCATCTCTCCATAACTAACTTGCTTGCAGGAACAATATGTTGGCTCGTTTGGATCAACTGGCAGTTCCAAATTGATGGCTGGTGCTTCTGCCGCCAACTTTGATCTATGAACAAAGATATAGATCAATATATCCATAGAGGACCTATACAAAATCTCTGCCATGTTTGGAAGCGGAAACTTTGCAGAAATAAGCATACTTTTTACGACCCCCTCTACTTTCAGTGCTCCTTCCTGGCCTCCCAGCTGCACTCAAATTCGATGTCCCAGGAACAGCACTAGCAAGTTCCTTCTCTGCTCATCAATGCAGAGGAAAATAAGGTAGAGTATTAGTTGGCCTGGAAATGACAAAAAAAACGGAAGTACCTTGCCGTATCTCTTCAAGCTTTCTCATATATTGGTCGAGCTGTTGGATATGAGCATCCACCTATAATTCAATGAAAATCATCAGTAAACATAAAAAAATTATATTCACAAAGGTAAATTGAAAAAAAGCATGTATAAACAATATCTACCATGGAGTTTCAGGGGTTTCATCTTGAAAATTAAGCAAGATCAACAAAAGACAAAGCAGTTGCTATGCACTTTATGAAAAGAAAGATAGTTTTCCAATTCAAAAAAAAAAGTTAAAGATCTGAAATTTTTTACATATTATTCTCAATTGAAATGTCCATTGTAATGAAGAGCCAACACAAAAAAAAATTGATATGGGCTTAGTTAAACTATTTAGGCTCATTTTTTAGAGTTATTAAATCTCATTTCAAAAGTGTATATGTTAAGCACCTAACGAATACAGAAATCTAGAACATGCTGCGATCATTTGTTTTTATTTTGAGGGAGACAATACTTGTCTTGGATGACAAGAACGCATTGTGCAAATAGAAAAACCTTGTGAACACTATAACTGGGAATGTTTTGTTGAGAAAGTATATTGGGAAAGTTATATACCATGTCATATGCTTGAGTGGCCAAAGCCACCTTTTCATCAGCAATCCTAATGCAATGCTTTTGTTCATCAAGGGCGTCATCGGAAAATCTAACAAGTGAAGCATCAGATGTCATGTTACCAGATTTTATTCTCCTTTTAGTTGTCTCTATTTCTTGCTCACATCGCTGTTCGTTTTGTCGTTGGACCCCTGTATGTACATATAAAAGAGTCAATCAATGCTTTTACATGATATACTGATATAAAAATAAATACCACCCACAGAAAATTCATTACAAATTTTGACAACTGATCTTTCTATTTGGATGATGAAACTAGCATTACAAACATGAAAGACTTAGATATTATGTTGATTCCCATTATGTCTAATTTAATATTAAAGAAATAACATGTGCAATCATAGGCATGATCTCCAACACTGTGGTTGCCATGGTACATCCTGTTGTATCAATAATAACTCGTTAGAATTTCACCGGACATCGTTATGTGTATCAAGAAGCTGGCATCTGATATTTGTCCCTAGACAATAAATTGAAAATTTCTTTTTTAAGAGGGTATAAATTGGAGATTTCCAAGAGATAGTTCATATCATTTTTGTTTATAATACTTAATGTAAAGATAAGTAATCTCAGAAATAGAATGTGTCCAAGTCCATTTTTCAGTTTAGTTTTTTTTCTTATCAAAGTTACCAGGCTCTGATGAAAAAAAAGTAATGATGCGTTAAGACTGTAGATGATATTCTCAATGCATTTGAAGTTCAATGCTAAAAAACTTTATTTTAGTAATAATGTTCTATTAGTTAGTAGACCATTTTCTTTCCTTTTTGCTTATGATAGAAAAGCAGCTGAAGTGGTCACTATGAATATTAGTTTTTGCTGTCAAATATACTGAAACAGTAAGACATTCCTCGTTACAACAAAAAACTCTAGTAAGAAAAAAAAATACATTGTCATATGTAGACGATAACTCAAAATCTATGCACCAAATGACAACAACAACAGAGAAAGGAAAACAAAAGGTGCTCAATATAATGAATGACCAGGCTTCCATGAACATGTTCAACTCATATCGCGAGGAAAACAATATCATTCAAATGACACTGATATAAGAAGATAATGTTTTTGTTTGCTTGAGGATGAAATTAAAGTTCCAAGCAGATAATGCTATAATACCTTGTAGACTAACATCAAGATCATGCATCAAGGCATAGTTCTTCTGCAGCATAGCTGGAACTGATTCAAGGCCTAGATGAAAAAAAAACTTAATAAGCAAAAAACTTACCAATTTCCATGCTAATATGTCAATAAATACATTTTTTTTCTAAAAGAAACAAAAGGTGCCCCCAAATTCCATAATTAATCAAGCAGACTGCATATGTCCATCAATAGTGGGACATCATCAGCACTGTCCAACCAAAGGAAGTACCCACAGGCCACAACAGTTGTAAACTTGTCACTTGTGGCTTCCCGCAAATAAACTACTCAAGACGTCATACATATGAATAGGCCTCTTCAGCAAGCAAAACGCAAAATACATGAGCTAAAAAAAATCGTATTTTTTGGCTTCAAGAACGCACGAGGAGGCCAGAAACAACAGGGACCTAAAAAACTAGGGTTTTGCGTACATACTCATCACGCCCATAACCTATTTGACGAAATTAAAACATGAATAAAACAGTATTTGAAGAAAGCGGGAGAAAAATAACAATTAATGAAAGGAGATTAGGGTTTCTGTTTGTTCTTACTGGCGATGAAATCTTCCAGGAATTCCATGATCTTTCTTCGACCAAACTCCAATCCTCGCGTTTATTCTTCCGCCGTTCTCCTTGAAATGGTTCCGATTGCCCTTTTTTTCCCCTCTCGCGCTGCGCTTTAAACTTTTTTGTGTTCGGATTCCGCTTCGTTCGTGTATATGAACCTTTCGGTCCCGTCCGGTGACGACAGAAATGTGCGTCATTTAATACATGCGTTAATAAGCGTGCAAAAGGTCAAATCTGATTTTTTTTTCTCTTTTACACGAAATTAATTATCTCATTTCATGACAATAGTCTTTTTTAGGTATTGATGGAAAAATAAATGTATGCATTTTTTATGTAATAATAATTCACATATCAATATCATCTGCAGCCAATTTTAGCCCTCAGTATCATCAATAAATTGTTTAACTCATTGCTACCGAAAAGAAAATAACTGAACTCATCAGTTAATTCATATTTGTAATTGATATAAACGATTTTAAGATTTCGATATGATTAGTAAAACCTTACTATCTTTCGAATGAAAAATGATTATGCAAGATCTCTTTCAAATCGTCATTCAGATCTTAATATATATATTTATATATATATATATATTAACGTGACTCGTATTTTAAAGTTTAGATAAAATATTTTTTATAAAATTTTAATATCTTTATGTAATCTATGCAAGCTAATACGTTTATATATTGAACATAAAAAGATAGAAATAAGTAAAAGAAATTGAGCGAAACCCACCCGAGTTAAATTCTAACATTATTCAATAGCTCCACGCTATATTATGATTTCACTATTTTACATTAAAATTGAGTGATCGCACATACCAATATTAAAATTTTATTTTGATATCATATTGCAATTTTCAACTATTATTAATTTTAAGATTTAAAGTATAATTTTTTATATGTACGCAGACCGACACTATAATTCTGCCATCCTAGCCATAGCTATCTTCATGACGATTGAGATCGTGAGATGATAAGAGGGAATAAGTTGAACACCTCGACGCGAAGGAGGGAGAGCATCAGATGTAACATATTTGTTATTGTAATAATTTTAAGGCCTTCAAAAATTCACGACATGCAACATACACGAACCGTAAGTGAGTTAACAAGATGGTTAAAATCATACGTTATGCATTATTTTAAACATACACGAACCGTAATTGGTTTTCCTTCTCTTAATCACTGAAACACCTGCATGGCCAATATTCAACTTGGATGATAAAGCCCCCTAAATCTAACATGAAATAGCGTCAATATCAACATCATAAACTTAAGTATCACAGTAAGCACCAGAGCTGCAACCTACACAAAAATTGACCACCAATTTGACGTGTAATAAATAGTATGGCAACATCTAGTTACAATTAAGGCCAACATAATAACAAGTTGGAGAGGCAAACGATCCATAGGTCACATGAGTGGAGAATTATGCAAGATCGTATCAATGGAAACCCGGTACTATGAAACATTAGTATGTCAGACGAATACACACAATTGATTTGATGTACCAGCTTGTTAATACCAAATAGAAGCAACATCGCTGTGTAGTCTTTCTTTTCAAGCTTCTGTACATGATAAGTTAGCAGTCCCGATAAATCCACCGAAAACCCATTCCCAAAAAAGAAAAGAACAAATTACTCCCAGAAAGCAATACAAGCCGCATATAATACAATGTACAGATATACAACAATGAATGAACTCAAATACCACCACATCACAAAATCAAAAGAACAGCAAGACGAAAAGTGATATATTCATCAATTGCTAGCATCTACTGCGACACCAGACCTTGCTTGCGAGATTCGACTGGCATAGATTGTCACCAAGCGCAGCTGAGTGCTGCTCAGCCCCTCTAGGTACGGAAGGAAAGCCTTGCCAAGCATGATGTAGATATCCACCAAGCAGAACACAACACTCTGGAAAAGACCCGTCAAAGAATAAATATTAAATCCAATGAATGACCAGTGACTTAAGGCTGTAAGTCAATACATTATCTTTCCACTTTCCACACTGTTAAATAGGGTCAGCGACAACAAATAACCATCTAATGACACAACATATCTAAGGACACAAAAACCAGTAGACCTAGATAAAGGAGTTTCTTTAACTGTTATAAAACTATGCTCCAAGTTTCTTTAGTCGTCTTCCACAAGTGGCTTGCAGATACAATCGCTTGGGTCAAACATTTGTGGTGATGTGCAGCCTATAGCAAGGTATGCCAGTATAACCCAAGTGCTAACCTATAATACCACTATCAGGGTGTCAAAACTGTTTTTGAATTTCCGAGTAAAGACTAAAGCCCACATTTTCTTGTTTCTAGTTTTTTTATTATCGGTTGCCATCATAACCGGACAGCCATGTGTGCCAGTGTGTGCATCATATAAGAACAGTTTAAGTGCTTGTTTGACAGGGAAGTTTTTTGCCCACAAAGCTCCCCTGCCAAACAGGACCTAGATCTAACAAATTTCCCTACTGTGTTTAGAAAAATAGTGCAAGACAAATCAAATGCATTTCTGAAAATGATTTTTCAAACAAATACAAAAGATTATATACCTAACATGTAAGAAAAGAAAGGCCAAATGTCGGATGCATACAGCTACATATATCATGGAATTTTACCGTTATTTTTTCAATAAATAACAAAGAATCCTAGTGTAGCTACAAAATGAAGCAGTGTATATATATATAAACATTACTGGAATTTATTTTTCACTCCATCCACCACCGAAAAAATGTGTTTCAAGTTTGGCTATGAAGCATTATAGAAAATGTGATCATAGAAAAGCAATAAACCTAAACGTATAACTATTGTCTTAACCGTGTATTTAGAGGAGAATGGATGACTAGTGGGGGTAAATAGTTACCACAGGTATATTCAGTTAAAAGAAAGAAATTACTAAGATGATATTGACCCAAGGAACAGTTATATTTGAGCCTTGAGATACTAAAGCAACTAGAGGGAGTTGCTACTGAGCATATAATTTTGCCAAGATAAGTAAAGAGTTCAATATGTGATAACACAAGAATAAAGGAATCATATGTCCACTGTTCATTTATAAACATAATACATGTGTCCAAAAAGAAGAAGTTATTAATGCAGGTTTCCACCAGTACGAGATAGTAAAACCAACAAACCATCAAACATTTTTAGGGGCTTTCTATACAGTCCATTTAGGGTGTGTTTGTTCAGCGGAATGTAATATTCCTTGGAATGTCAACATTCTATGTAATGTAATACCTTGGAATCTAATTCCTGAAAATTTAATATTACTATTTTTTTGAGAATATTTAATATTACTATCTTTGGTTTGAGATTATGATCTATCCGTATTAAATTTAATGTTACAATTTATATGAAAATAAAAAAGAAGATTAGAGAAGAGCGAGAATTTATGCGAGAGAAAGGGAGGGATTAGAGGAAAGAGAAAATGATGAAGTTTCGAGAAGAGAGAGAGTGAAAAAACTAAGGGGAGAAAGGAATGAAATTTAGAGACAGAAAATGAGTATAAAAGATACAACCAACCAAACACACCCCTAGGCTTTGCCAATATCATCACACACCACTTGACACTTCTGTTTTTCATCTCCACATGCATATATTTTATATTTTGAATATTGCATGGATGACTCCCTAAAAAACATAACATTTCTAGTCATATTTTTACCCCTCGAAAACTCTGACGTAGTTACCAACAAAAGAAAACCTGCCTCAGTATACAAGGTAAAGAAAATACTGATCATTTAAGTTAATAAATTATCTAGGCAAATATAAAAGCTAAAGGCAATGCAACAGTGTATTCATTTGCTACACACCTTCCTTACATCTGGACTTTGATTTCCAAATGCATCAAACAAAGCAGGCAAAAAAGAAGGTAACTGAGTCATCAAATCCTCCTCTGAAAGGCGGCCAACAAGCTGAAAACAACACAATGAAATACCAGCCTCACAAACATTAATCAACTGCATGATATAAGCACCATAGTAAACCTTAAAACATTTGAAGTTGCCTTAAGTTGTGATTGAGGAAATGAAATGTTTAAAATCTCAAACAAATGAAAGATGAATACTTTCTTGCATTACTAACAATAAAAAGAATTTGATTAATCTAAGATGTTAGATTTGTTTGAACTTCATTCTTCAGTTGCTGAAAAAGTAAACAATAAAATCTCTGAAGAATATAAGTTGGTTAATATTTTCTGATGGATCTGAGTTAATTGAATATCCACATATCCTTAAAAAAAATTTGAATATCCACATGGGATCTAAGATGTCTTTTTAATCTCCTCAAGATCTCGTTATCTGAATCAAGCAGGTATACACATAAATCCTCAAGGAAGTAGGTGAAATTTGGGCAAAAATATAAGTTAAATAATACCAGTCCACAATTAAGGATAAAAATTGACCTTGTTTGATAGAATTTTATTTTTCGAAGGGGAAGGTTAACATTAACCTGCTTTCCCCTCCTAACTAAAATCCATTTACCCCAAATTGGGGTTGAATGGAAGGTAAATGGTTTTACCTTCCATTACCCTCCCCCTCATTAAACTCTTCTCCGTTGCCTTCTCCTCTATCCAACTATGTCTCAAGTACAAGGGTATAAAACAAATGGCCCAGTATTTCTTTCATTATTTTTCCTTCATAAGTTGCAAATTATTAAACTCTATCTTTATTACACAACATTTTCAAGTGCTCGATCAATAGTCAAATGTGATTTGAAATGAGAATTTAAGATGGAATAATGTAAATAGGAAAGAAGTACCTTGGTTAAACAGTTGATACAAAGAACAAGAGTCTTTTCATCCTCAGTGACCAATAAAGGTACAATAACCTGCATGTTTTACAGAAATGAAATTTACACTAGTTGCTTCAGTTCAGAAGTTTTAATAAAAAATGTAAGCAATGCATAGAAACACATATACATACACTAAGGCATCTGAATGGATCATAATGAGCTAAGATGCTGTTTAAGCATTGATTTGCTTCATTTGAGACCTGAAAGGAACGGAAAGCCAAGTAAGATAAGATAAGAGAAGCATTTAAAAACAAGCTGCTAGATAGAGAACAAGTCAGAAGCGTTACCTTTGCAACACCATCTTTAGTCACATGAAGCAATTTTTCTAGAACAATTTCAACAGAATCTTCCATTGATGCTTTCTGTCAGTTGTAAAACAGGCAGAAACAAAATGAAACCATTTATCTCATGTGCATAGTGTGTAGTAAATACAGCCAAAAGGAAACCTAAAATGAGAAAATACCTGATCATTAACCATTTGGACAATCAAAGAAAGAGACAGCTCTCTGACGGTTGAATCAGAATCATCCATAACCTCAAGCACAGCTGTTAAGATCTGATTGAAGTACTGCAAGCACACGAACTCGTATAAGGGTATTTTAGATAGTAGTTGCAACGTCAATTAATTAAGAGAAAAATGATACAATGTACACTTCGACAATCAACGACATGAGGGCCGCCAAATGCTAAGTTTAAGCAAAACTAAACTAAATATCCAAAATAATTCATTAGGAATTCTCAGGACCCTTAACCTGGAACATGAGCTTCCGCAGAAATCAAGTACTCATAATGAAGTGAAAACCCATACTTTTTTTTTAGAGGAAACCCACACTTTTTTTAGAGAGGAAAACCTACACAGTCTACCCTCGAAAGAACACACAATTTGTCCCATTTCTTTGGAACTTCATGATAACTTAAGAACTAACTTGAAAACCATCAATTAAGGTAACAGACAAAGCATACCTTTGTCCAGATAGAGCTGTCATTAAGAACTGACACTTCAAGCAATTGCTGCAATGCATCCTGTTTGTCTTGACTGGAAGTCATGTCATTGTTATTGCCAATCTACAGAGAAGTATTTAATATTTAGTTTTCGTGCTAATTATGCAAAAGAAAACACACAGTTATAAGTAATTACCCGATGAAGTATCTGTGATATGCTGGGTCCACTGTCTGTTTGGAGGTTTATCTTCACAGAATCAGCTTTCTCCTGATTTGATTCCATAGTTTGAACAGCTTCCAGACTATGATTTGGCTCAGTTACATCATGGTCGACAGAGCCAAGTAACACACTAACATCTAACCGTGGAGTCGAGATGGAGCTCTCATGCTCAGTACTGCCATCTACTTTACCTAAACCATTTGTCCATGACCCCACACTGTCTCTATCTGCTATTAGATCATTCTTATAATTCAAATCCCTACTTTTAGGACCAAATATTTTGCTGTCAGAGCCAGGCTCGAGATTCATGTTGAGATGAAGTGGAGCTTCATCAGAAGTATGATCAATTGGCACATCTTGGACCATGTCTTGTTGAGAACTCCATTTTCTCCCACTCTCAGCATCGAGTGAACCAGATGAATAGCGGCCAATAGGGTAAGCTTTCTTAGGCACCCCAAAAAAGCCATCATCAGAAGAGGTTCCAACATCTGATTGATCATAGAAAGATTTTGAACGCTGACGTTCTTTCTTATTCTGCAAGAAGTTCATAAGATCCACTTCTATTCGCGGTGTATATTGCTTAATTGCCCTACGCAATGAGTTCTGTTCTTCAACAGACAGGGTCAGAATGAAATTTAAAACTGCTATGGAGTCAAAGTGAGTGTAAACTGATATAATACCAGATATGGCTGCTTCCTTCAGCTTCACATTTTTATCATTTACTAAAGGTGATAGCTTACCAAGCCATAGTTTCAGAAAGCCATTGTTTGAATAACCATCAGGATTTGGTGTATGCTTATTGAAGGACTTGTTGGCAAATTGAATGACAGCCAATTTGGCCTTTGGTGATCTTTGTTCATCCAAAGAACGCAGAAGGGCAGGAAGGAGAGAGTCAATGTTGTATGTCTTACCAATTATATCGAGAGTTGTCGAGCATGGTTGCCTAACTAACTCCTTCGGGTCGATTAATCGAGAGAAGACATGTGGTAGTGTTCTTTCAATGTAACTTTCGAAAGGTTTTCTGCAAGCTGGAATGATCTCCGCAAGAGTAGTCAGTGCAGCTTGAGCGACTTTGTGGTGAGGATCATCCAAATACCGGAAAAACAACTTCATCACCTTCTCAAAATTTTGTGTAACTTCTACAATACCCTTGGGACCTTGTTGAAGCAAGCTACGAAGGTAATTAAAAGCAGAAACTCTGGCCATCCAATCAGAAGTGGGACTTAGGCCCTCATTAAGTGCATCATATAGTGAAGCCGGACCGTCTGTGAAACCAGATAAGTCATTAGCTGACATCTGGCTATCATCAAAACTGTTTCTACCACTACTAGCCGCCCTTCCTGTCACTTGCTTTCGAAGTAAAGGCCGCTGAAAATTAGGAATGTAATTGTTCTGTGAATCCCTGTACCCAGAATCCTTGTAAGGTGTCTCCAGATACTGCCTCTCATGAATATTTGGATATCTTCTCATAGACCTGATATCATTATTGTCTTCAGTACCACTTCCATCCAGAGATCTTTCAGAAGATCGCCTCATGAGAGATAAAGACAAAGCTGACATGGAATCTGAAGATGCGTGACTGATATAAGATGCCTTGGAAGGATCTCTAGAAGGCTGAACCCTAGAATTAAAGAGCTCAGTCATATATGAACCATCATTTCTCGTACTTCCTTTCACAATGTTTGTTGTGGTTGAATCAACCAACCCCGAACTCTGCACGAACAGGGAGTTTGAAGCAGGAACAGCTGGAGGGAATGGTGGATCACGAGAAGATGGAGGGTCAACTCCTGCACTAGGAGAAAATGAACATCGAGTTATTTTGCTCAGAAAAAATTGGAAGGCATGGAACAGAACTGCCATTTTGAACGGAAATTGTCATAAATAAGCAAATCAGCAAGACTTGAAACTAGTGCAATATGCAACTAATAGATATTTGACATGAGTGATACCTAGATCCAAGCTGGTGGAACGGACACTTGAGAAATTCTGTTTATCAGATAAATTAACTCCTCTCAACAAACTTTCAATGGCTGAAACCTTCTGTTGGCTTGCATAAAGCACACTCTCTAGGCTTCTTTCAGAACCTTTTCCAGACACTTTAGATTGTGACAGAAGAAGATTGCCAGAAGAAAGAGATGAACCTGAAGCCATAGAAGCAGTCTTATCCATTGCAACAATAGCAGATGTACCATATCCAGATATGTTTGTGCTAGGGGTTTGAGAAGTTGCATGGGAAACTTGTCCTCTCTCACGAAGAGAAGGAGAAGCATATCTTTTATGCATACCTCCATCCTCATCATTTATTATCTGCAAAACAATCGTCATTTGACAGCACAATTTGAAGAGGCAAATAGAACTCTAAAAAAATATCATATACCCTTTGAATGACAGGATCAAATGACATGAAGAGTCGCCGGGAGCGCTCAGGCCAAGTTTTGGTGAATAGCCTGTAACATGTTCGAGCCGTTGCTCGGACCTGTTACAGTTCAAATGACCAAATTAAGGGGATCATATGTTAGACTTTAGTTCAAGAATAGACTAAAAAATGTTACAGAACACATCAATGAAAAATGATATGACCTAGAATTCAGAAACAGTACATGACATAATGACTAAGTCCAAATGAAAATGCACAAGTGCGTGGAATTTGTGACATAATGTCATCAATTCTCCATTTCGCATTGCATAAGACTTGACCATACCGAATGACATCCCTCTTTTACCCGTCAGCATGGTTACAGTGCACCAAGATAACCTAATCCTTAGCCACAAATATTCTTATGAAGCACTGGCATTTGTCAATATTATCTTCATACAAGAGAGAAGCGGATAACCAAGAGGTCCAACGAACTACAAGCAACTCCACCAATATGGTCATAGAATCCATTTTTGAAGTAGAGACATATGGCACCAAAAATTTAAACAAGAGAGCAACCACAAGGCTCATGTCAAATTGGCAGCGGTCTTTTTTGGTTCAAAAGAACAGTTCAGAATCACATGTTTTATATTTTATTTCATATTTTGCTCTCTTTGTAGTGTGCCCAGCCAACCATATAAAACCACCAAAATGACAGATAGAGACATATCACTCTCGTGAGTAGTAAAAGGAGTGCAACCCACATGCCCATCCCCCCTCCACACACAACTGGCAGTGAGACTGACACTGAGTAGTAGTGCAATGGGTCCAATGAGCAATAAATCTGGAGTCTATCAGAAGTTACAGTTGCTCCCTGCTTTCACTTTGTTTTCTCTTCCCTTTTTCTCCAGTAGTATTTTACGCTAGCCAGCACCAGAGATTGTGACCTACTTCGCCCCCAGTGCTTATTTCCATTTACAGTTCTAGCAGAAAATACTGTTCAATCTGTTCAATATTGTTCCATATGGCCACAAACCACCAAATTGAGAGTAATCAAATCCTTAACTAAGCTGGGAAGAAAGGAAATTGAAAAAGAGCAACACTTATGCTTTTTTAATTTGAACTGAGGTAGGGGGTCAACTGCAGTTTTATACCTCACTCATGGCATCTGCAACGCAGCTCTTTATCAAGTCTTCATACAGATCAGCTGACCGTTGGATTTCTGGAGCATCAGCCCAGTACTCAAGTATTAGAAGGGCATATTCACAGCACCTGGTAAAAAGGATATGATCATTTAGATGACAAGCTAAGAAGATGAGATACACTGTAATACACATTATTATACCTAGCACGAAGAACTGCGCTCTTGTCATTCTTTGCGGTATCAGCAATTCGTGGAAGCACACGAGCAACTTTGCAATTACGCAGCATCTAATAAAAAAATATAACAAATTAGAGAAAAAAAAGAGAAACATGTAATCATTCAACAACATCGATTCAAGTGCCAACTTAGAGGCTCATACCGTTTTAATGCAATTATCTGCTGACTCAGCAATTACGAGGACAGTTATAACAACGAGTTTAAAAAGTACCTGAAATGCAAATACTAACTGTAATCAACTATCCATGGCATAATATCGATTGTGGTGCACAAAATGGACGTTACCGGTATAAAAGTCTCAGCACAAGCCTCAAAGTCCCCCAGAAGTTCCTTAGATAACAAGCTTAAAAGATGGCAGGCCTATGGAAAAGAAAACAAAATAAAAAAATACTTAGAAATGTATAAATAGTTTCAATGGATTCTCATCCCTGCAAAGACACGAGAATTATAAATTACTGATTCATATACCCTATTAACTAAGAGATCAGCATGGAGACATATCAAAAGGAATGTGGCTACAAAAGAAAATGTCTCATATATACTTCATTTAGATGACATTGGGACACCTAAAATAAAAGGATACTGTTCGTCAAGTAGCATATTCTGACACAGCAGAATAAGTTCACTTGTAAAGTAATTAAATGACGCACATTTATAAACTTGCAGGTGAATATCATAACTAATCATCCTAGCAGCAACGATGAGGTGTCTATGAGGTGCTTACAGCAGCTTCAACGACATTAAGAAAGGCTTGAGGTGCCTCCTCCAATATAAACATGCTCTGTTTTCTAAGGGTTGGTCCCAAGTAAAACTTAGGAAGGATAGCCTAATGCATAAAGAACCAACAAATAGTTGATTCAACAAAAAGAACTGCTTTTTTAGAGGAACTAAAAGCATTATCTTACATTTCAATAATATAGTAACCACATTTTTTAGGGGCAAAGAAATGACTGGATTCGAACAAGAAGCATTAATCTAGAAGACAGAACATATCCATATTCTAGGAATCTAGATATAATTAATGGTCAATTGATGAATCGCAGTATAAAAATGTCCAGGTAGGTCAATTCAAAATAAAAAAAAGGAAAATAGCTTCGTGCACAAGACTTGACTCAAGTGATAATTCGCCTGAATCTAATAATATTTTCAACTTGCCTAGGAGGTGTTCACTGTGTATAAGAAATAAGAACAGGTAATTCAGAATTATAAACAGGCGAAAGCAAAATGTAGACTTTTCTGTCAAGAACGGACCAAAATCAGGTCGTAAAGAAAACAGAAGTGGTTTACTGAGGGAAAATGGAAGTGGAAAAACAAGAAACCACCCATGAATTAGGTAAAAGATGTGATAGTCTAAAGGGTAATTAACTACTATGAACACATTTTGAGAGCTGGAACTTGCCTGTTTCACAATGCTTGAGCGTCGATCCAATAGTTGAGTGCTCAGTGGACCAACAAGTTGCTTTAGGAGCATCGGGAATGATGGATAATCAGCAGCACCTAATACACATGATTACATCAAGTAAATACACTCCTAGAAAACTATAATGAAAAATAAATGCATATTTATTGAACAATTACAGCAACTTCATCGTTGAAAATTTAAGAACACAAAAACTTTCATGCAAGATGGAAAACCAATAAGGAAAACTGGAGAGAGAACCATGTGCAAACAACACTCAGATTCAAGAAAGTATTGACAACTAAATTAACAGTCATATTTGTAAAAATTGGAACTAATGCAATCATGCCAAACAGACTGTCCAACGAAAGGAATGGTTATGTAGTGTAAACAAGCCTTCTCATGCAGACACATGATATACAGATAAGAATAACTATTTACTCATAGCATGCACAAGAAGCAAATAAGATAACTTCTATATTCACCAAAACTGAGCCAATTAAAATGAGAGATTTCAAAATCAACATTACTACTGAAACAAAATACAAATAATAAGCATTTCATCACTGAAGCCAAGACCTGGAAATAGAAAGAAAAATGAGACAAACAGTAAAACCTTAAGGATAAGATGCCACAAAAATCCTGATGCTAAATTACTCACACTGCAGAAAGTATTATGAACTTGATTCACATAGATCCTAAATAATCCAAAGAATTTTTGCAGGGCCAGGTTAGATAATACTCAAAAGCAAATATGGAATATCACATGCACAATAAAATCAAAGTTCTCAGCCAAGAAATCTGAAATCATACACATTGTGTCAGAAACTAAAAGAACAGATGCAGTACAACCTCCACCGACCAGGCCTTCAACTCTCTGCATTGCAGAAATCCGAAGAGACCAATCCTTTTCTGGTACTAATATTGATGCTATCTTTTCAAATTCCCTAACAAGTTCCTTCTCTGAATACACTTTAATAGGTTCCACAGGTTTTTCAGTAGCATCAATTTCTCCTGCAATTAAATCAGGATAGATTTTGATAAGTAATAGAATAATCAACATTAAGCATATCAAGAAATATAATAACATTCTAGTGAGAAAGAAATATACAGCTTTTGGGAAGTTACCGGAGAATTGAGAAATTACAATGATGAGTAAAATAAAAACAACAATGTTTTTCCCTCAAAGACATAACGCAACACCATAGAAACAGAAGCTCAATGAGTATTTCCAACATTGAGCAATCTTCAACCTTTTACTTGCTTCTTCTTGACATTATTTGCTGACGCGATTTTATAACCATCATTGCAGAAAAAAGTTGTACAATATGAGGAAGCTAGTGATTGTTAAACAATGGAAAACCATTAACTCCAACACTTGTCACCCTCAAAAAACAATGAAAAGAATTATTTTCTACTTCATTATGACCTAAGTATCCCAGCATGAAGAAATCAGATGAAAACAAATTACAAAATATACAGAATCCATTTGTAACATGGACATACTATCTAAAATAATTTGCCATGGCACTTCGTTGTGGTTGAAAAGGAAGTCAGGTGAAAATAAAATACAAAACAATATAAAATCTATTAGTAACATGGCAACATAATATCTAAAATACATTTGTCACGTGACACCATTATGAGGTCGATAAAGGTTATATTTCCCTTCCTTGCCTCTGGAAAGTATGCTCTTTAGGAATACAAGTTGCAAGATATACAGAAAATAACAAGGTGATGAAACATGTTTCCAGCACCGAGGCCATTAAACTGTGATGAAAGAAAAATAATACAGATGGAGAAACACTGCAACTATTATCCACATTGGGTAAAGAGTAAGGAGAACCACCAGAAAGTGATGTTTCTCTTTGAGCCACTTTAGGCTTTGGGCTACTCTTCTTCTGACTAGCATTATATGACTTCATTTCTGTAGAAACCGCGGGACGCCCAACTCCATGGGCTGGACGAGCTTTTGGCTCTATCTTTTCCAACCTGGCATTGATTTCCTTCAACTGTGACAACAAGTGCATAAATATGTCACAAGATGTGAGAGTTTCAAAAAATCTTGGACAAGACTTAATTAGATGCATTTTAGAAACTGTTAGTTTCGAGGGAAATTTGAGTTACCATTGAAGGAGGAATGTGGTGCCGCTGCAACTCTTCACGAAATTGAGTCCCACCCTGTGTGTACATCACCTGAACCAAAAAAAAGTTAACTACAGTACCTTACAAGGTCATGATAATTAACATATCACATTGAAGTAATGCATCTCATATTCACAAGTAAATAATTTCAGGAAAAGTGGTATTTTCAAGGCATCATTGTATGTCATTTATAATGCATGTTTGAGAAAACGCCAACGTAATAATATGGAGAAGGATTCCAATACATAGTAACGAAGGTAAATTGAAGGAAACAACATGAGCCAGGTAGAAACAAAAGTGAATTCTGTGTAACTGATTGAACTTTCATTGTCCATGTCAAAATCCCATGTGACATCCAAATAAATAAGGTTACAGTCACTTTCACGCGCTTATGAAAAACTCTAGCTCTGTAAGAGAGACTAATACACTTTATGGGGCCTCATCGAGCAAGAAAGTTTATGAAAGGCAAAACATATGTCTTTATGTAACAGTATAATAATTATATAGAACCCTTCCTTTACAAGCTTCTTCATATACTGGAAACATAAAAAATCATGCCAACCAGCATCAGTAACAGACATCGAAAGGAAAAATGTTTAGCAAAATGGTAAAGGAGCTACAAAGTTTTCCTAAGAGCATAAGACCAAGTAAGACAATTAAGCTGACCTCAATACATGAAGCAGCGGCATCTCTAACACTTTGATTAGGATCATTCAGCAATTGCAACACCTACAACCAAAGGAAAAAGAAGAAACTTGACTTTACAAATTCCATTGTAAGCAGAACTAAAAAAATTCCTATAAAATATAGAAAACATGGCATACAGGTGGAAGAAGAATTCGCTGAAGAGGGAGCTCTGTTGAAGCAAAAAGGCCAACCGCTGTTGCAACGGTGCGCGCAAACTCTTCCCTCACTCTCCAGCTTCTATGAGTCCATGCATAACTACCAGCTCTTTCGACGATGATTGTTGGTGATGAAACCTAACTTGCATGTGAACTTGACCATGTTAGAATTTCCTCCTTCCTTGTTTACAGGTAAAGCACTACTACCACAGCTTCTCAAAAAAAAACATGAAAAATAATAGGGGGCTGGATTCATGTGCAGATAAACGTGGAAGTATTCCCCTTTCAAGAAAAAATAAAAATGGGTTACATTATGAATCTATCATAATTGTCCTTAACTAAATTAAGAGTGTTGTTTCAAGTGGTGAAAATCAAAGAAGTAATTAGATCAAGAATGCCGAATTAAATTCTGACTTCACTAATTTGCAAACACCCAATGAACCAGCTTTCTTTTGTTAAATACACATTCACCTCTAACTTTCTTCTTTTACTTGTTTCAGGAGGACGGTCTTGTCTTTCTTTTAAAAGGCAGTTCTTCAATAGTACCACTTTTAATCCTTAATAATGATGTCAACCCCAAAATCTCCAACGTGCTTGCATGAGAAGTAGCAAAATAAGAACATATTCGCAAATACAGTCCTCCATCTTAAGAACTACTATCAAGTCGAGCAAATATAAGTGTTCATACTTTAGCATCAAATGTATATTCCTTGATAGAAATTGCAGCACACATCAATGAAACCTCCACCTAAGTTGGTTTTCCAGACATTGGTGCAGAATACATCTACGCGCAGTCAGATATCACTAGAGTTTCAGCACTATTTATTTTCGGATACATTTTTTACTCCATATTTCTTAATCCCTAGTTTGATAATAGACTACTGCGTGTTTGAACTACTTGCATACCGAATACACAAAGGTAACATCTCGAATGGACGAATTCAACACAAGACAAAGGAGGAAAGAAACATAATTAAGAAGCAATAATGTGAGCTTTGTCGGGACTCCGACCTCCATGAGTGTAATGAGAAGCTGTCGAGCGGCTTCCCGGACCGGCTGCTTGCCATCGCCGAGCCTCTCGACGACCGCGGGGACGAGGCCGTTGAAGTGCAACTTGAGGTGCTCGCCGGAGAGCACGGCGGCGGAGGAGAGCGCCTGGAGCGCGCCCTGCGAAACGCGGAAGTTGCCGTCCTTGAGGAGATCCATGCAGACGTCGACGAGCGACGTGACCTCGCCGGAGGAGAGGCTCCTGGTGATGCCCTCCAGGACGTGGTGGAGGTGCTCCACCCCGGCCATCCGCTCCTTGGCGTCCTTCGCCCTCGCCATCTCCAGCGCCTCCTCCATCGGAGACGACGGCCGCCGCGACGAGCTCCGATCTCAAACCAAGAACAAATTTGGTAAATTAGGTTCGGATCTAGAGACGGAGATCGAGATCTGACGGCAATTTGAGGGCAAATTTTTCGATCGATCGAGGAGAGAGGAGAGAGAAAGGGGAAAGAAGGTAGTGAGAGAGAAGTGAGAAAAAAAGAGTACAAAAGGTGAGTTTGGTTCCTTTTGGAGAGCGAGAGTGAAGAGGTAACATAAATGCCACTTCACTTTGGCATTATTTACGGAGTTGACACCATTTATGAGTGCTCCTCTCGATAATTCCCGGCGACGCATCCGATTAGACCGCCCGGTGAAAATTCATGCGAGCTACAACATCCACCGTAGATATATTACATTTATATATCCAACGGCCGATAAATGATGTCGCGTAGGAAATATTTATGCGGAACGGTAAATGTCGGTTGTGGCGCACGGTTTCGGGGAGCCAGCGAAGGTTCTGGAATGTAAATTCGAGTCGAACGGAACGGCCCTCGCTGTTCACGGCAAATTGCAACACTGCCACGCTGTTAAAAACCGAACTCGAGATGACTGCTAGCGGACGTGGCACATTTATGACCTCACAACTTACGGCGAGGCGGGAGCGGGCTACGAGGTTGGGTACAAAGCACGGTCTCGTTTAGCGTACAGTTCCCGGGAGCAAATGGGGGCGTGGGAACGGAGCATCGTGTTGTCTCGGGCGGCCGGATGAGAGCCGCGTGTGCTTGGAGATTCGTGAACGGTGGGATGGAGGGCTGCGGTGGGGTCCAGCCAGTTGGGTGAACAGAAGGGTGCGGAAAAGTAAAGATTTGTTGAGGTGTATGCATCATTTCCGGTTGGTGTGTGGAGCAAATAATATACATATTAAAAAAATTTGTTGTCACAATAGTGACTTCATCTGTTGGAGATGAGCAAGTGGTCTCTTTTTATTCCTTGGAGCATATGATTTTTTTTTGGCCAAGGAAGGATTTTTATCTTTGTTTTGATGAGAGGTGCTCTTCTATTATGTGTGTGTGTGTGTGTTGACATTGATATTTTCATGATGGTGATCTAAACTAAATGTCATTTGGTCACCATTGTGAACTTTGAAATCAGAAGATGTTATCATTAAAATATAATATAAAAAAAGTGTGCTTGCTTTATATATATATTAATTATTTTTTAGTATTTTAAATGATAAGTATTATTATTTAATATGCGCTACACACTTCTTAATCTTTTATGATCAAATGTGAAAATTTAATAAAAAAATATATTTTTTTATAATTTTATCGTGCATTGAATTATTAGAAAATAACAAATTAACTAATAAATAATTAATTTAATTAAAAAAATAATAACATATTAGTTGAACTAATTGATAATTATAAAAAGACATAAACAAACATAAAGACATAATGTACATTCGAGATGTTTTAATAATATGAGTTATTTAAAATTGTTATTGTTTTTTTTAAACAAAATAAAACATATATCGTTTATGATGATAAGAAAAATAGAGATGTGATGAAAAAAAATATACAATATGACACTTAAAGATAAAATAAGTTTTTTTAGATGAATAAAAAATATTATGAATAAATGTCTAACATCCAAAACTCTAAAATTTATATGTTGATTGGAGTAATCGCTATTTTAAATCGGTATTTGCCAAACGTGTAAAATATTAATTTTGACCGAGCTAAAAATTCTATTTGTTATATTAAACATTCAAATTTTGGCGTGCCAAGCATAATATGAGTAATCTTTTAAACATCAAAGTTAAAGCTATTTTTTTTCGTGAAAATAAATTACTATGAAAAGAATATTTTTTTAGCAAAAATAATTCATTTCTATATATTTAGGAGACGGATTAAAAGATAAGAGAATTTTAATTTGAGAATGTTAAAGAGATCGATTCCAAAAAATTAATACTTTATTTCAAATGAATAATTCATTTTATAATTCTTAGTTTACTTTTCTCATCAGCATAAACTCTATTTTGTGATAATTAAATTAATAATCTATTAGTTGAACTAATGATAATTATGAAATGACATAAACAAAGATAAAGACATAATGTACATTTGAGATGTTTTAATATTATTATTTTATTTAAAATTCTTATTGTTTTTTTAAACAAAATAAAACATATATCGTTTATGATGATAAGAAAAATAGAGATGTAATGAAAAAATATACAAAATGACACTTCAAGATAAAATAAGTAGTTAGAAGAAAATAAAAAAATATATATTATGAATAAATGTCTAACATCCAAAACTCTAAAAATTATATGTTGATTGAAGTAATCGCTATTTTAAATCGGTATTTGCCAAACGCGTAAAATAGAATTTTCACCGAGCTAAAAATTCCATTTGCTATATTAAACATTCAAATTTTGGCGTGCCAAGCATAATAAACATAATATGAGTAATCTTTTAAATATCAGAGTTAAAGATATGTTTTTTTTTTGTGAAAATAAATTACTATGAAAAGAATATTTTTTTAGCAAAAAAATGAATGTTTCTATATATTTAGGAGACGGTTTAAAAGAATAAGAGAATTTTAATTTGAGAATGTTAAAGAGATCGATCTAAAAAATAATATTTTATTTCAAAATGAGTCATTCATTTTTTTAATTCTTAGTTTACTTTTCTCATCAGCATAAACTAGTTTTCTATTAATTGAGTTTTTTATGATAATTAAATATTATAAATAAGAAATTTACTTTTAGAATTTTTTTTGTCAAAATAAACAACGCCTAGGACAAAAAAACAACAACTAAATGCTGACATATTATTTCAATGTTAACATTGGTCATTTAATAAGTCTATTGGGCCTTTACTGATGTAGTTGTTGGTCGAATGGATTCTTTCATGAAAGGATTTGACTCCTAATAATAAATTGGAATATCTATTTAGGAGATTCGTTGATTAAGAACTTGTTTGATTTAATTGATAAAAAAATATCTAATAAATATTTTAAGTACTTATACTTATTTTAAAATATAAGTACTTATCTATTTGGATAAAAATATTGATAATATCAATAAATAGTTATAATATTTATTAAAGTGAATATTGATTAAAATATCTTTAAATTTATATAATAATAATATTAATAAATATGAATAAAAGAGTAATATAGTTGATTAAAATTAATAAACTAACAATTTTTAAAAATAAGCAGTGGGACACTGCTTATTTGTTTTCAACTTATAAGTAGTTATCTAACCGCTTATAAATATATTTTTTTAATTATCAAACGTAGAACTTTTTTAAATTTTATTTATAAGTAATTTTAACCTACTTATAAACTTAACCAAAAAGACCCTAAATCATCCGCGTATAAATTATTATTATTAATTGTATATTTGTTTTTGTAAGTAACTTAATATTTAAAAAATAGTTCAATTTTGTTACTTTATGCCTTAAACCACTTCCGAGATCTTATGGCATCCTTTATGGCTATCTCCCCCCGATATTTTAAGTTTAGTTGTAGTTTTTTTTGTTTTGGACATCATAAGGAGACACAGAAATCTCATAGACCTCAATTTAAATAAAGTTATTTTTATATACTTTGCACTTATTGGTTAAATAATATATAATAAATACACTACTAATATATTGTTTTATTACAAAAGCTGAACAAATTTCAACATTTTTTTAAAAAAAGTAAATGGGGATGCATAGCACTTCTCACTGCACCAACACATGATAATAGCCATTAATTTTACATTAATGGTCAAATCTAATTATTTTTTATTTTAATAAATTTAAATTTGAATATTAATTTAAAATTAATGGTCAAGATTATATGATGTATAGGATGCAATGCTCGCACTATCATTTTCTCTCTTTTTTAAAATTATGAAAATAATTAGTTTAAACGAATGATATCCATAATAATTAAGTATTAAATTTATTAGATTTTATATAAGTATTTAACAATGAATGAATGAGGTAGAAGAGTCGAGTAAGTGATAGTGAGTTATTAGTAAGTTCATATTTAAATAAGAATTTAATAAGAATGATGAGTTAAATTAAATAAATATTATTTAAATAAAAATATATCATAAAATTTAAAAAAATAATTGATTTAAATATATTTTATCTCTACGTTTAATTTAATATTAAAATAATAGATAGAAGAGTTGAATTTTAAGTCACCATCCTACTCTGCTTAACTTTTTAAAAAATTATATCTAAATATGATATTTGTCATATAAGATTATTTCACTCTAACTTAACTTAATTTACTCATCAAAATTCATAATCTAAATATATCATTTGTTAAAAATAGGAGTCCACTTCCAACTTATTAATCTCTTAGTCAACATTTAATGGTCAAATTCTTTTATCGGATTAATCTTGGCATTTTAAAATTGTGACATGCACCCAATATCTTTTGTGCAAGCCAATTTAAAGGGACAAGGTGTTTGGATTATCCAAAGTGTAATATTCATGTGTAGTTCAAATACTTGTTAAATAGTGAGAGGAGGAGATGATGCACAAGGTAGTCAACGTCGATTACCTCAAATTCGCATGCACAGCTCATCACACAAACTCGCGTATTTATTTGATGACTGAAATAATGATTTTTTTTTTGTTTTTTCACTTAATTTTACACCAAGACTTCATTTCTTTTGCAGGTTATTTTTCATTAAGATTAGTCAACACAAAAATTTTCCTTTTGATAAAAAAACAATTATTTTTTGAAAATGAACTACATTTTTTTTATATGGATTTTTTTTCTCATATTCCCGAGTTACATTTTGAAGATCACTTTTCCTTCATACTTAATAATCATCTATTCTTGAAAATAAATTATTTTTCAGAAATCGTTTTTTAATAATTAATTTTTCTTATGAATTTATGTTCATCAAAACAAATGAAGCCTAAATAATTGAATGAACTAGTAATAGCAAAAATTATATATGAAAAATAAAGCAATGACTTTAATATTAAGTATATTATTTATAAAATATGAATATAAATTTTATATTAAATGTAATGATTAGATTTGTACACTTGACGTTCCTCTTTTCTCCTCTTACAAAATTAGGATCAATTAAATCAAGTTGATTAACATAAATAATTAGCAAATTTATATTTCTGATTAAAGAACCGAGAGCCAGTAGCTTGAGTTTAAATTTCAGATTCGTCAATTTAGCTAGAATTTATTTTCGTCGCATTCGTCTAAACATCAAATTAATCAAGTGCTAATAATTATGAACATTGATGAAGTTTAAAAAAAATAGGGTCAATCATATCACACAAAATTTTATAGCTATAAATTAAGGTGTGAATATTTTTATTCTTTTTTCAATGTATTGATGGGGTTTTGATTGACAAAAGAAGAATAACTATCATAGACACCATAATCACACGCATTCCTGCAAATGAGCCCTTTGGGGGCTAATATATATCAAGTCATCCTTCGTTGCCACTTGAATATACCTTGCCTCGTTGCTTTCGGTGTAGACAGCAACATTTAAGTTTTCCAAGGAAGACTTGTTTGGATTTATAGATTTATATATCTTGGCACAAAACGAGTTAATGATTGAAACGAGCCACCAAACAAAATTAACATTTTTTTTTGTCACGGTCGACATTTCTCTATATAGGCCCAAAGCAAACCTTATCCCAATGGTATTATGATCATGTATTGCTCCCACAAGCTTATGCCCATCTTTATTTCTTAATCAAAAGCTAACAAATGTATGTGTGTGTGTGTGTGTGAGAGAGAGAGAGAGAGAGAGAGAGAGAGAGAGAGAGAGCTATTTTTTCAGATGGAGTGTCGTAGTCGTCAAGAGAGACATCTGACACCAACGAGGACAAATCTAAAATGGATAGGAAGCATCTTGCACTGGATGCTGTTCAAATTTCTCATTCATGCAATTGATTAAACACAAACAATTATAGGACTTTTGTATTTTTGTGTCATTAAATATGAGAGACATATATATAATATTATAAAATTAAATGTTTGTTCTATATGATCCATTCTTTTGTTTGTTGGATAAAACATCAAGACTTTAATTTTTTATGAAGATTGGCATACATTTTTTTATTAGATCAAACAAGATTAAGATTTCAATTTTCTCATATTTAATCTCCTAATAATTTTTAATGAAAACATTAAGTTTAATGTGATAATTTTCCATATTTAATCTCCTAATAACATGTATATAAAAATGAATATATAACGAATAGAAAATAATGTACGCTGTTCCTAAAAAGCTCATTTTCACGAGTTTGGTCATTCATAGTTTTATGCCGATTTCTATCTTGCATTATTGTTTAACACTTTTTTCTTATATATAATACATTCGAGAATAATGTTTATTTTAATGATACAGATAAAATTAAACCTTTTTTTTTGTCTTTTTGGTTATATAATTACACCATATTGACACTACTTATCCATATGAATTTACTATTTCGAAGTTAATAATTTGCTTTAAAAAGTATGATGAGTCTAAATAGGAATAAAAGATTGTGCTCTTTAACCAATAAAAAACAGACGAAATCTACTAAAACATTAAGGCACTGTTTGATTCAAGAATTTGATATTCTTGAATTAAGAATAGTGTGTTAGATTAATAATATTCTTGTGCAATTTCTATTTATAAGATTAAGAGATTTTAGATAGATACTTAGTTGGAATAAAAATAAAAAAATATTAAATTGATATATTTATTAAAATAATTATAAAAATAATACTTTATAAATATACTATACATTATTTATCACTTTTACACTTTCTACATAATATATAATTATATTAATATATATAATATTAAAATAATATGTAATTAATTATTATTATACACTACTAATTCAATGTTAAATAAATTAAATAATGAAATAAGAAATAATAATTATAAAAAACATCGTTTGAAAAATATATAATCACTTATATAATAAATAGTTAACATTTTTATTAAACTAAAATAATTAAGTTAAAATTTCAATTAATTTTTTTAATTATAAAAAAAGAGCAGCTTGCTCCGGCCTCAAGTTGGAGCAAGCATATTTAATGTCTTGTCTCCTCTTTATTTTTTTACTCCTATTCTTCTTCCGTTTGGCAAGGCGCATGAAATTAAGCCATTATTCTTGCCTTTAATTTCATATCAAACGGAGCCTAAAAATTTATTGTTTTTTTACTAGTAAAACTAGGATATATTTGTAATGAACATTTTAAGAATTTTTTCTAACTATTTTCTGTGCGTCATCATATTTATTATTTATATAATAATTTTCATGTGCACTATAAATATAATATGTTAACATATATGTGTGATTATCCCAAATATATATATATATATATATATATATATCAAGTTAGACAAATAAGAAAATTTAATTTGAAAAATAAAATAAAATTGATAAGTAATCCGATTCAAAACGTTAAAAAATTGCAACAACAATGTATTGGTTATTTGATTTCGTGACATTTATTTTATGGGATTAAACCCGCAGTTCAACAATTGTTTTACATAAATAATTGATATATTTATCTGTGTGCCAAAAAATAAATTGAAAAATATAATCGAATTATCTTATTTTATGCATGTCACTAAAAAAGATGAGTCGATGCAACAAAAATAAAAAGTGTTCTCATTTCATTAATTTAGTCCGACCTCATTCTTGGACTCTAATTCTCCCAATGGTCGCAAGCCCACTCCAATTGGGCTCGCACAATCTAATGCAAACATTTGACCGTCTTATTTTTCACATTTATTTAACCAATAAAATATGTGAACAATAATATAATGTTATGGTTTATAGTGTAAAAAATAAAAAAAATATCGAGAAAAAAGTAGGGACGGATTAATACTAGATATAAAATAGTTTACAAGGTAAGAGAAAAAGAATTAGGGCTGAAAATAAAATTTTATCAAGTCCTAATTTATCAAATTTTGCCTTTTAAGGGTTTTAAATCTAAGTTTAGGATGAGAAAAATATTTGATACTTTAGTTATCTTTCCTTTTGATAAAAAAAGTATGAAAATGTATTTTTGAAGACACTACTACAAGAAAAATTATTTATTTCTCCTTGTTTGATTGTATAAGAAAAATAAGTTAACCGAATAGTGTTTTATATATCACATTCAGTGTGAATATAGAAAAAAAACGTTTTTATTTTAAAGGAAAACATTTTCTCGAAGTTGTGAGTGAATAAATGTTGAATATTGCACCACTTTAAAAAAAAAAACTATTATCGTTTCACAGAGAAGTTTTTTGGATACTTTTGCCGGGTCTTATTTGGTTACTTTTCCTACTTTTTCGCTCTCTTTTATCATGTTCTCTCTCGGATTGTTGGTGTCCTCCCATCCACTTCTTTTCTTTAGCTTTATCCTCTCCAACATTTTAATTCGTTACTCTATAGAATTTTAGTTCTAAAATATATTTTAAAATTATAATTAATATAATATTTATTTAATAAAATTGAAATATCCTAGCTAATGATGAAGGGAGTTTGAAACTAATAAAATTAATAGAATGCCTAATTGTTGAATTCATTATCTCTCAAAAAAATTGAGTACCATGCATTTTTTTTTCATAAACTTCAATCGAAAATTTAAAATCCGTTAGGAAGTCATATGCACGAAGCATAAGAACTTCTAACTCTCTTAATGGCAGCCTTAAGTCATTAGTAATATCTAATTATTCAAGTGTGCTAAAATATTATTCATTAACTCCATTCTCAAATTCTTTAACAGTTCATGCAGCAATTAATAGATATTATAAAAAAAACAAGTAATATTTGAACTTTAATTTTCTAGTAAGAACATTTGAGAATTTGTTTCAATAAACAATAAGATTATACTAGAGTAAATAAGTTCAATGCAAATTTGTGACATATGCAAATTGCTTTTTGTAATTTATTGACGAACTTTATAGAGCCTCTTCCAATAGCATATTTAACGAAATTTGAATACGAGCTTCGACCATTTCTATCATACGAGTTAATGCACCTATTAGTGTTTTTTATGATTCCTTTTTTAACATTTGATATCAAATCTCATGGTTCTGATTTATTGTACACAACTTTAATCACAATCTTTACTAACCAGCCCAGTGGTATTGCACTTAGGACACGGATTTGTGTGGACGGTGAAAAAAATTGTTTCTAGTTTATTTTCTAGTAGTCGAATGGAACTTTGTAAAGGAAAACAAAAATTTTAGGGGTAATTTGATTTGATGTAATTATAATTTTGGAATGTAAATGATTGTAATTAAAAATTTTGATATGATTTGTATTTATAGAAGTTACTTTTGTTAAGTTTGGATAAATATAAATAAAAATTTGAAAAATGAATTATGTTGTTTAGTTGAAAATAAAAAAAAATTGATGTAAGTATTTAGTTAAAATAAAATATTATATATTAATAAAAAATTATTTAAATGATATACAAGTAAAATTAAAATTATTATTTTATTATTTACTCCTTTTATTTTATGTTTCTTATTTTTATTTTTTGATGTAAATAATTTTACGTGTAATTGATTTTTCAATAGAGTTTTGAATGTAGTAATTGTAGTTACATTTATAGCTAATCAATCATACTTTTTGTGTTTGCAGCAATTGATTTTACTTGTATAGGCAATTACAACTAAATAAACATGGGTTTGATGTTCTATCCACAATATGTATATCATGGCCGGGTACAATAAGTCTCAATCACGAGATGATAAAAAGAAAGTTTATATTTCATCTAAATTATATACCTATTAAAAAGGGGGTGGAGGTGCACCAACATTATAACCTTTGATTGTGAAAGCAAAGAAATTTTTTTGTTTTCCCGAAAACAAATTTAGTATGCTACTAAAGTTGGAATCATGATTTCTTTAGAACTTCATGCGTGTGACACAAAAGTTGAATTGTAACGGTCCAAAAATTTTGGAAAAGCCTAGTGGTAGAGTTTTCAAACTAATGAGAAAATTTCTGTCTTTTTGCAGGGTAGAGAAAAGATATATAAAATAAATGATTGGATCGTCCGATCGACGACACGTGTACTGAATGTTAATAAAAATGGGCGATCCCTTTTTTCTCTCTCCCTCATCTCTCCCTCTTTTGTTCTCCTCTCTCACGCGAAGCCACCGCCAGCTAGGACCTTCTCAACGCTGGCGATTGCGGCCCCGTGCAAACATTGGGAGGTACAATCAGAATCTACTCGACGACATACGCTTGGTACTATAATCTGATTTCATTCCCGTGCCTCATATGCAGCTCGGACATAAGGACGTTGCTCTGACGCCGAAGATGATTGGACTCGACGGTGATGCTCGACTTCCTTCCTTCTCCCTCGGATGAGTTTTATAAATATCACACTTCTCCTCTCCCGACCTTAATAGTGTTTCCTTCACCTCTCTCTCTCTCTCTCACTCACCCTTCTCCAATTCATTCGTGACTATGGCATCACCGATGATATCGAGTCCGATAATGATTTATTTATCAAAAGGTACGAATGCAATCACCTCATTGACACGAGCATCAACATATGGACTGATCGATTTTTGTGTCTACAGCTCGTAACCGCAAGAAACAATTTTGTCAAGTGGAGTGGTTCATGACGCGATGTTCTCCTCCATTCCTTTGTACGTTATGATCACATCATGTTGATTTGTGCATTTTTATAATCACATAAAGTCATTGTCGAAGCCTACTAGTTGATTGTGCATTTTTAAAATACAATAGTACCTGCCACTTCTGTTGGATTTTTCGGCCATCATTGATAGTAGCATCGGCCAAGACATCGGATTCCCTTATTTTCCTGTTGAGCCCTTGACATCCTAGATTTTATCTTTATGCTTGTTTACAACTGGTTGTGGGGGTTTAATTTTTGAGTTGTGATGTATGAACTGCAACCCCTCTTCGTGCTATTTGATCTTGTCGGACCTAAACAAAAACTCGCCAAAACTCGACCACACCCAATGCTACACTCAATGAGTTATGTGTAGTTTATTAACACAAGCATTAGGGCTGGTATTAGTCTAAGCGCTGAATTTAAATGGTTGCTGATTTGTATGTGGCATTAATCCCACCACTTTCTTTTGTTGCATTCGGTTGCGACTAGGAACTGTCGAAACTCGGCAACACTTCTTTTGGCACATGGTGAGTCGTGCATTGGACCCGTTAGTGATTGTTAGATGCTAATTTGGAAATATATTTATTGACTAATCTCCTAACACCTTCTCGTGTATGTGTTAGCTCGCACCTAGCCCAATTGACTCTTGAGTGTAGCTGATTTGCCGAGAAAATTTGATAAGTTGCATTTGTTTAGCCTTGTAGTGGTAAGAATCCTATGGTTGGAACATTATTAATCATAAATACTATAATTTCCTAATGAAAATACGGCTAGCCATTAACTATTTGTGAATATGCTCATGTGCAGTGCACATCACTCTATTTGACTATTGGAGCTTACGAGATCCGGTGACGCTTAGTGCCATTTCACATTGTACATAGTGAGTAATAATTAGAAGCATTAATGTAAACTAAGTACTTAGATAAGTGTAGTAGATTGAATATGAACCTTAGTTAAAGGTTTTGATCTGATAGTCATCAATCATCTTGATAAATTACTATAAAACATGAAATGATATTAAATATGTCTATATGAGTATAAGAGATACTTAGTTATATTAAGTATGGATAATTATTTAGAGTTGTGGTCACGTAATCATTAGTTTGTCATAAAAATATATCTATATATGGATACATTATATTTGAGATATTTAATTGAGTGTTACAAATAAATATGGAAAATCCCTTTAGATTAAATGATATAAGTTATCACTTCAAGTGCTAGTGTAATGAAAATAAGTTTGATAAGAGTTTATGAAACTTATTATTAGGTCATTGTTGTTATTAATTTGGACTCGAACAAATTGAATTTGATGAGACCACACAATATCGAGGTGAGTGAAATGATCAAAATAACATTAAGTATGCTCAAGTAGCTACCTATAGTCTTATGCTGAGGTAAGACATCTTTTCTGTATCGATTGATACATATATGTGATTGCTTGCATTATATGAGATGAATGACTGCGTGCAATATTTTTAATTAATTAAGTCATGTTAAGATTCAAACAATTATGATATTATCCTCTTTATGCATTTCTCCGAACAGATTTGTATGAGTTTTCTCATATTTTGGAGATTTATGGTATTTGCGAGATTTCCTTGAATTGATATGTTATGCTAGATCCTCTTTTGAAATGCATGTGCATTCATACACATCCTAGATTGTCATGATAAAAATCGTCTCTTGATGAGATCTTTGCATAACATCGGAGGTGAATGATCAACTCTAAGTAAGTGCGATAAATATTAAGACCATTTCACAGTGGTAAATAAAATTCTATCATATTATTGCATTCCCAGGTGGACGACGTCGAAGAGGTAAATTATTAAGTCCATATATGATTGGCAACCCTCGCCCGCACCATAACTTATTTAGAACTTGTACTGATCATACAACATTAGTAAGGATTCTTCATTTTATAACCTATTTTCTTTTGTAACTAGAATGACAAATGTTTTACATAATATTTATTGCACGATTTTATCGTTGTTTTATCGTATTGCATTGTGCGCTTTGATTTTATTGATTTTTAATATTATGCTCCTTCCACTCACTAGTTATTTTATGTTCACTCCTCTCTTCTCATTTTGCACGTGACGACTATTAGTTATGCTATGTGATGAGCACGAATTTTGAGATTATTTCAGTGAGGTCGAGTATGAGCTAGTGTAGTCCAGTTATCATTTACTTACCGCATACCCATTAGTAGGAGTATAGTTTTCAATTTTGTTATTTGATATTCATCCGTAGTGGCCTTACGAATTGAGATTATATTCCTTTCATAGATTTACGATGACTTGGATTCCTCCTTTGATTTTGAGAAATCGTGCTCCTGTGCACACAAATTTCACTTTTTGGACATGTTTTCCTTTATACGATCTTTTATATGGTACATATTATTATATGTCACTTTTGTATCCATGGAAATTTTGCCAATTATCCATTTTACACTGAAGTCATGCTGAAATTTTCAGAAAATCCACAACTTAGCCTATATTCTTTATTATGTTCCCGATTTTATTAATTTTTAATATTATGCTCCTTCCACTCACTAGTTATTTTATGCTCACTCTTCTCTTCCCATTTTGCAGGTGACGATTGTTAGATATGCTATGTGGTGAGCACAAATTTTGAGATTATTTCAGTGAGGTTGAGTACGAGCTAGTGTAGTCCGATTATCATTTACTTATCACATACCCATTAGTAGGAGTATAATTTTCAATTTTGTTATTTGATATTCATCTGTAGTGGCCTTACGGATTGAGATTATATTCCTTTTATAGATTTACGAGGACTTGAATTTCTCCTTTAATTTTGAGCAATCGTGCTCCTATGCGCAGAAATTTCACTTTTGAACAGGTGTCCCTTTATATGGTACATATTATTATATGTCACTTTTGTATCCATGGACAATTTATATGGGAATGAAATTTAAGAATGTAACGGGGGTTTTCATAGCCCTGGATAAAAAATCGGATTCGATAAGTAGTTGCTTATGTTCGATTATGGATAAGTAATACAAGTTATAAAAATGAAACCAATAGAATAATTTTGAATATTGATATCAATGTAATAATAAAGAATAATAGAAAATGATGAGATAAATAAGAAATAAAATAATGATTGAAACTTAATAATAATAATCGACATGAATGTAAGTTTGGGTTTTTATTTTAAAATTTTAACTGACCTCAACGAGGCCAAATTGGATCAAAACTGATATGAGCAAGTTGATGTTAGGTATAATCAATTATAAATGTCTCTAGTCTTAGATCTTCTTAGATCTTAAGATCGCATTTGGCAAGTGGAACATGATCACACCGTAAGTTATTTTTCATTAGGTTCTAATCAGCTCTACTAAATATTGTCATGCTTGATAGAAAATTCGAAAATGAAAATCCAAAATATTTCTGCTTAGGCAAGAATCAACTCATTTTTTTGTCTCTTTTTTAATTTGACAGTTTGACATTTTGTTCTCTCTCTCATCTTCTCTCTTATTTTTTAACTTTATATTTTAATTTTAACTTTTACTTTTAATTTTTAAATAATACATTTTAGTTTTATGCTAACTCAATAATATAATTATAAAATATTAATTACCTTACTTTATTTTTTACCTTTTTTATTATTTGTATGAAAATGGTTTATTAAACATGAGATTTAAATTATTTTATTATATTATTTGTGAGATTAATTTTGTTTTGTATGAAAACATTGTACTATTTTATATTCAATATACAATAAAAATAATTTATTACTATGATTTTTAAATTCAACGATTTTTCATTTTCATTAACAAATATATTTGATCTTTTCAATTCATATATTTTAATCAAACACAGAGTAAAACTTATTTATCATATCAAGTCATCCTTATATTTTTATTTCACCAAACACGATTAATCTATCAAATAAAATTATTTATTAGAATATGAGAATTCTAAATTCTCATTTTCAACCGTCTGTGTAACAGCAACCTTACAAAATGCTCATGTTCACTGTGCAATGCTTGTGATGGGGTTCAATTGCACTAAATAACCGAGCAATTGTTCACTTTGCAGCCTGTGAGGAATAAATGGCCGAAAAATTGTGCTGTAATACCTTCATTGATCAGTGCAGGTGACTTGTCTGACTGCTGGTAAGATTTGGCAACAACATGCATTTATCAAGCTTCTCAAAAACATTATGGAGCTTATTCCATTTAACCAATTCGCAGTTATTACTGCACCACCCTGTTGGATAAACTTTCCACTATTGTTATCTTGCTCTGTTTAGTTTCCTTAGCATGCTGGGTTCAGCACAGGGACCAGATTTGTCTTGAAGTCACTGACATAATTCCAGAGAGTGTCAGAGACTTGAAATCAGGCAAGCCAAGAATTCCAGTGCAAGGAAGCTGGTGGTATTTTCCATCTGCTATCCATAAACATCCAGCATCCAACATATTCCAGTCTTTAACTTCTGGCACCAACATAAGTTAATGCTGTGAAACTTTACAGCTTTGGCTTCAATGTATTAGATTTTGGTTGAAATGTTACTGTCACCCATGTTAGAACTCAATTGGAGATTTTATTTTGGGCATCAGAAAGAAAAAAAAAACATGTTACATAAATTGTTAAGTTTCAGAAAGCTTCCTAGTCTTGCTCAGGTATTCTGTTAAAGGAAAATAATTAACTTATCATTTGTGCTCAAGGAACTTGAATCTGTCTTGACGATGTCACTCAAGTAATCTTTCCAGAACATAACTTCCTTAATCTCCAGATAATATGCTGCAACCTTACTTGCTTTCTTGAATACTTGGTACTTTTATATCAGACGTGCAATAAAACTAAGACCAACCAGTGTCTACTTCCAATGCATAAACTTCATGCTTTTGAAGATACAAAAAGATAAATATAACAACTATTTTGCAATTCATCCAACATTACATACTTGATTACACGAAACATTGAGTTGGTTCTGTTGGTCTGTTTAAAAAAACTTTGCTGAGCATTGAATCATTATCTAACTACCTAAACTATTCAAAAACAATAGAGGAGTGACTTGGGGAATAGTTGTTTGCATGTTTGCCTTGTTTTGGTAAAGCTACTACAAATGGTATTTCGGTTGAAAAGGATAGAAGAACAGGGAGCAACCGGAAACCATAATTTGCTCAATACTCTAACTTCTGCATGAGTACCCACTAATGATGCATGAGTCCAGGGAAAAACGAGAAGATACACATGCTGAGATAGAAACCAGTCATGAGGCGTATATTAGCACCTGATCATGGTAATTGGTATCCACTGCTAGATACCAGTTACCTTAAAAGTGTTCACTGTTCAGAAACAATTAAAGCCTCAAGGAATCATAAATCAGCCATTAGCTTCTTTGAATTTATTCCTGTGTTCCTCCGGGCCTCCTTCAGGATCCTAAATAGGTGGGAGAGTAAGGTGAGTTATGATTGAGGGGGGGCCTTATATAGAGCTCTCACCTTTGGTTCTGTCGACATATAGCTCCTCATGCCAAGTGCTATCTCTCACAACTATCTGACTACAATGGCTTTCTCATTGCTCCTCCTCTCTGCCATATCTCTGCTAACTATAGCAAGCTTGTGCACTCCTTCTGAAGCTCGCGCCTTTTTCGTCTTTGGCGATTCTCTTGTTGACAATGGCAACAACAATTACTTGGCAACGCCGGCTCGCGCCGATTCCCCTCCTTACGGTATCGACTACCCGACTCGACAAGCCACGGGCAGATTCTCCAATGGGCTTAACATCCCTGACATAATCAGTTAGGTGCTTCATACTTCAGAGTTACAATGCTATGCATGAACTCTCTCTTAGCATGTCAATTACATATTCAGATCATACTTTCCAGACTGAAGGTTTTAGTGTCTTCTCAGGCGAGCACCTAGGTGCTGAACCAACATTGCCATATCTCAGTCCTGAACTCCAAGGGGAAAGGCTACTCGTCGGTGCGAACTTTGCATCGGCAGGAATCGGCATTCTGAATGACACAGGAATCCAATTTGTGAGCCAAACGCAGTGTGCATTAATTGTTTAGAAAACATGAAATTGCAACTGATTATAATTGTCATGTGTCTCACAGGCAAACATCGTCAGAGTCTCCCACCAGCTGCAATTTTTTCAAAGGTACCAGGAGAGGCTGAGTGCTCTCATAGGCCAATCTGAGGCCACGCAACTTGTGAACCAAGCCCTCGTTCTGATCACTCTCGGAGGTAACGACTTCGTCAACAACTATTACTTGGTCCCTTACTCTGCAAGATCCCGCCAGTTCTCGCTGCCCGACTACGTTCGTTTTATCATCTCACAGTACAAGGATATTCTAACGGTAACTACACATTTTTAAATTTTCCCGGGAAAAAAAATGAATACGCTACCCGTTGCATCTGAATTCATTGTTCCTTTCCTTTGCCTTCTCCTTTTGCTGATCAGACTCTGTATGAGTTGGGCGCCCGGCGGGTGCTAGTGACCGGCACCGGGCCGCTCGGCTGCGTCCCGGCCGAGCTCGCCATGAGGAGCCGGAACGGCGATTGCGATCCGGAGCTGCAGAGAGCTGCGGCCTTGTTCAATCCCCAGCTGTCCCGAATGCTGGAGGAGCTCAATGGCCACATCGGTGCAGACGTGTTCGTCTCAGCCAACGCCTTCGAGATGCATATGGACTACGTATCGAATCCAGAAGCTTTCGGTAAAGCAACTCTTGCATATATAGTTGCATGCAAAAGGATGCTAACGCGTACGTACATGTTGCTCACAAGGTGCTCATGCATGCATGCAGGTTTCAGGACGTCCAAGGTGGCGTGCTGTGGGCAGGGGCCGTACAACGGGGTCGGACTGTGCACGCCGGCGTCGAACCTGTGCGAGGACCGGGACGCATACGCGTTCTGGGACGCCTTCCATCCGTCCGAGAGGGCGTGCAGGATCGTCGTGAACCAGATCATGACCGGGTCCACGGCGTACATGAGCCCCATGAACTTGAGCACCATCTTGGCCATGGATGCCAACCTTTAAATTTAACTCAGATTATTGTTCCATGAGTTCACGCCTGCGTCCAATTATCCCAAGAACAAAAATGATAATTATTCTTAATGTGGTTGGAGTTTCCTTATTGTATCGATCAGTGCACAGGGAATTGCATGCACTTTGAATTAAAGTCGAGGTTTAGTGTCTTTAGCTTTGTGCCATAAATTGATTAATAAAAATGGCATTGACTATGTCTAGAAGGGGCTTCGTTTCGAAAAAAATAATAACAATTCAGCATCACCTAACATTTGCTTGGTGCAGAGACAATTATTATTATTATTATTATTATTATTATTATTATTATTATTATTATTATTATTATTATTATTATTATTATTATTAT
>LTAE01000175.1:49365-121551 GCA_001647135.1 Pontederia paniculata | reverse complement strand
TTCTTCTTCTTCTTCTTCTTCTTCTTCTTCTTCTTCTTCTTCTTCTTCTTCTTCTTCATGAACATTGAGTTGTAATAAAATATCAGTTTAAAAATTATTTGGAGTATATATGTTAGAGTCGTATTTGTGATAATTATATTAGTTTACTATATTTCCACATTTATTATGATTGTGTTTCTTTGTATTATATTATTTTATATTTTTGTTATGTCATTTATGTTCACCGGCTATGGTCGATAAAAGAGTCAAATGTGATGGAAGGCCGAATTCTGAAATGTTATGTTTGGTATACCACAACCTTAAGCCAATTGAACTTTTCTAATTGTCAAAATTCACAAATGTGGCTTGGAGACGAGGGAGACCCAATTAATAATACTTTAGCACACGCCGTAAAGTTGCATCCTAGCCGCCTGCCAAATTGATTGCATGCATTTACTTCACTAGGGGGATTAAAAAAGAAAGCTAAAAAAAGGATATTATGTAATACAAATTGTTTGCAAGCATTTAATTTGAGTAATTAAAACAGTAGCAAGTAGTAGTAGAAGAAGATAATATAAAAATAACAATCTCAGTACCCATTCATTTTACTGGTTTCTTCATTCCGCTGCCTCCCTTTTTGAAAATTCCATGTGCTTCCTCTCCATTTGCATATGAAAGTTAAACCTTTTTCTTCATTTTTTTAAAAATATTTTTTCCGATATTATTATTTATTTTAAAGCATACATATACCATACTTGGTGCCTTGGTGGCGGCCGACTGCCCCAGGTTGCATTTTGAGCAATGGTTCTTTGACAAACCATGGAATTTTATATATATTTTTTCAGGAGAGCAATAACTTTGTACTAATTTATCTTTTTTCCAATTCGAAAAAGGAGAACGAGTATAAAATAAATAAATAAATTGGATGAGTAACGATAACTCACATTGAATTTCGAACCCTTTGGTTCACTTATTTTTTTATTCATTCTGATATTTGAAAAATAAAGAGTTATGATTAGTTCAAACTGCAAATGTCAATTTTGATATTTAATAATGCAATATGTTTGAAAATAAGAGCAGGCTGAGAGTTTACATAACAATTTCATTAAGTAAGTTTACTAGCAATGATCCAAATTATAAGATTCGATTTTGACAATATGAAATTAGATATTCAAAATTTATTTTGAATTTTCAACTTTTGACCTTGTATTATCAAAATCAAATTTAAAGATATGAATCATGACTAAGAAGTCTATTTAACGAAAGAAAATGCTAAGTGAAATCTTTTTTTTCCCTATTTTAAATGATAAATCAAGAGATTTTAAATTCAACTCTTATTCATGAGTATGCTTTTATATTTTATTTTATTTTATTTTATTTTATTTTATTTTTCAGTTTGAATGATTGGAATGACTCGAGTCCTTTGAGTCAAAAATTTGCTCTAGATCATTTTCTTCTATTTAAATCCGAAAGCTACTGAGTTGATAGATATTTTCAAACAAAAGAGCAAGTGGGATGATCACGATTGAAAACCAGTACCACAAAGGAAAGGTATAGTACCAAGTACTCACGCCTTGTCAACAACACCATGCAAATCGTACCGACATGGCGACATGTTAATCCTTAAATCTCTCTAAATTATGAGGACTAGGTTTATTCATCACTTACCTACGGTACACAGTACACTGACATGCATCATAATACAAATTCATTATTTGTAAGGAAAACGTTCCTCCTGGTCCCTTTTTTTTCTCTCTAATCTCAAACGTCCTAATGGTATCTAAGTAAAATTGTATAAAAAATAATGTACAAAAAATTCTTGTAGATTTTGCTCTGTCCACCTATGAAAACATCATTCGATTTTTGTGATTGAAATCGAGACACATGAATCACTACTTAAATTATACCTTAATCTCGTAGAATAAAAATCGAACGACATTTAATATATATGAAATAAAATCCGTTCCACGTATTTCTTATTCTTATTTTTATCTATAAAATTTAATGAAAGTGCACATACTTAAGTATGGTACATTGTCTTTTATTTTTTTTTGAATTATTGATTTAAAATTTGTGACTAAAAAAAGTAAAAAAATTATGAATTTGAATTTTAAATAAATTATTTATTTTTAATCGATTATGTACCGTTTTTTTTTACAATGAGTTAGAATATGACTCTTAAGGTCAATAACCATGTCAGCCATTTCGGGTGGATTAATGGCGAACGGTCGAGATCGGGGAGGAATATTGGTGCAGTAACAAGTTTGAGCCCCAAAGTTTGACAAAAATTATATTCTCTCCTCTCAATATTCGATCATTCCTTTGAGGATTCATTGAACCACCGAATCCCTCCTTTCTATCACTACTACTAGTACCAGCATCAGTTCATTGCATGCATGCTCTTCTTGTTGTAAATTGTCAATAATTTTAGTATTTAGATAAGAAGTTTTATATTCAATTTTCATCATAACCTTTTTACGTATTGTTTCATATTCTATATTTTCTTTTCTAGTAATCTAAAATGAAAAGTAATGCGCAGTACCTCCTTTTGAGGAGAGAGCCGTACGCCATGAGCAACTTGCTCAAGTTGAGGTGCATGAGATTGAGATCTTTGTTTGCCAGTCTGCCCCCTCCATTATGAATCCAGCCATTCATGGTACAATCATTCTACATGGATTGGCCACATTATGTCAAATCACGCATGCCATCTACTTGTAAACAACCACCAATTGATTAAGTTTAACTAACTGCGGGATAAACTCGGTTAAGAGAATATCGGAGGAGTAAACTAGAACTTCATAAAAGAAGTCTTGTTCAAAGTTTGGGAACATTTTTACTTGAAATAATTTTGAAGGTAGGCAGTAAATTCCAGTAGCTGGTGACTGACTGTATGACAGGCATCATGTAGCTTTCTCAGGTATCCTGTGGAAGCAGGCCAGGAATTCGATGTTCCCCTCGGCACCCTTGATAGGAGATTCTATCCATCCCTTGCTGCAGAATCCAAAATCTTCCACGCCTTTGATTATCCTGTCAAGAACCTGCAATCAAGAATAAGATTAGGATGGATAGATGTGTGTTCAAAGCACATCACAAGAAGTCAACAACGAACAATTGCAAACTTGATGTGAGTAAACAAGTGATGTTCCTCCACAAGATGTAAAAACAGGTCGTGGAAAATGTAACTTGTACATGTTCATCAGTGACTTACATCCAGCACACAGACGAATGCTATTATGCATGCACGAGTGATGAATTCAGTTCTTTGAAAATTTCAGTTGAATGGTTAAGACAAAAACAAAATAAAGGTAGAAACAAGTACACTAATAACAATATAGTTTTGCAAATTCTAGTTCTCACTCGACAATCTAAAATCAAAAGGAAACTACCATTTTTTTCCTAGATGCATGCCACCTTAGTTGTAGAAAAGTCCATTTTATATGATTAATTAAACAGATAGCTCTCTCAAAAAAAAATTTAAACAGATAGCCCAAGGATTTTACTAAATGAGTTTGTGAAGAAACAGCTACATACTTCTTGATGAACTAGAGGATCCCTCACAATTCCACCTCCTCCAACCTGCAAAAATGTTGTGACAAGTATAATTTTTCATAAAAAGAACATCATTACATGTCATGCAAGTTAACAAACTAAGGCGACAAAAGTCTTATAGTAGGTTAGTCTTATCTGAAGAGTTTGTACTAGATCATTAGCCAACTAGCCTGGTTAGTTCAATGTAGGTTGATATAGTCTGGGTTGGTATTTTAAGTTGACTAAGTTAGAATAAAAATATAAAAAAAATGGCGTTTATCATATAATATCAGCACTCGATGGTGCACCCATACTGCTCGTAAATGTTTGCACTAATGATGAAAACTTAGGACCTCACCTGGTAATTCTATGATCCAAAAGAAGAAAGCCAAGCAACATAAACTTTTTAATGCTAATTTATTTCTCTTAAACTTGTGTTCTACCAATATACGTTATTCAAATAATTGAAGTCATCACATAGGTAAGCAAATAGAAATACAAACCTGGGACTTTCGAGCTTCAAATTGAGGTTTAATCAATGTGATCAACATAGACTCTATCTTCATAACATTAACAACTGCAGGCATTACCTAGGTTTGACAAATACAAAAAATGAGAAAAAAACACATAAATTGAATAAACTCAGAATTAGTTAGCTGTTAGAGATGCGTAATTTGCATGGCGTAAGCATTCCCTGCAATAATATCCATGGATAAAGATTACAATAATGTGCCTTGCATTCAGGTTTGGTGGATAATACGATGGGTTAGGCGCAGATGGTTATGTAAACCAAGATTGAGGGCATGATAAAAATCGTCATCGTTAGATAAACATGTATACGTGTCAAATAAGTTAGTTGGTTACTTGAGCTATCACTCACAAGAGATCAAAGCCAATAAGATGAACTTTGACTGAGATACAAGAGCAGGAGTATATTCAGCACAACATACCAAAAGTATGGAGATGAACGATAAATCCAGGGTCACCAAGTCAACTTTCTCAGGTAGCGCAGGAAGATATCTTAGATTTGTCCGTTCAATAACAGAAACACGTTCATCTCGACGGATTTTGTCTGCCACCTAAAATTTGAAGGGGAACATTATAAATTTTTCAGAGGATTTCCCAAAGGCAATAATTGGTGCAACTGAAGCACAATGGAGCACTATTCGAGAGTGTCATGTTTCCATCATTGAATTTCTTAAATTAATTCTCAAGGTCTGACACAAGATGATAGTCATATTTTATTTCCTCTAGAAAAAAGACAATTAAATATCTGCAATACCGATAATGTTATTAGTTTTATTTTCTTTCAAGCGATGAGTTTCAAATACAAAGATGCCTTGTAGACCATTTTGTTTCTTAATAAGTTGCTTTATGCAATCCAAGGCACAAATTTTTTAGGGATCAAACAAGGCTTAGTTTTAACTTTCAGAATACCAATCAAAATCTACTGCAGTTATGTTGCTCAGTGATTTGGATTTAATCTGTGATCATAATCAAATATTGCTTGCCTCAATAACAACAAAATGAAAATAATAAACTAGCTACATCTATAGCCATGAACTGGTAGTTGTTGAAGATGAAAGCCAATGGACAATAGATAAAATACACAACTGGTAAAGTTGCTTGATGATAACTTTCCCAGATGACATGAATAACTACTATTCATGGGCAAAGACTTAGTATTTGAATACCTGTCCGTAGCCAACATCGACACCATAAACATGTGATGCACCATACTGAAGCAGACAATCAGTAAAGCCTCCTGTTGACAGGCCAGAATCAAGTGCTACTTTTCCAGCAATGTCAATATTTAATTGTTCTATAGCAGCTTCTAGCTTGTATCCTGCCCTGAATGACATAAAAGGATTTCAGATTATAGGACAAACCATATGATGTCACAAATAGTTCGAAGGATCAAAAGAGAGCTTTTAGGGAAGCATCACCTACATACGTATTTCGGAATTTCAGCCCTTATCTCGACAACTGAGTTATCAGACACAGGTGTTCCAGCTTTGTTAACTACTCTTCCATCCACGATAACCTTGCCTGTGATGACATCAAAATGAGATGTGCAAGAAAATAAGACACACATGGATTTCAAAATAATTAATTTTAGTGGGTGCCATACAATATATATGAAAGAACCTAGGACGTACAGTAATGCTTTGTGTCTGGAGCATATATGTAATGATTACTTTGATTGGAAGTCTTCCAAAGTAAAAGAACCCATGGTTAAGTAGTTGATATTATAACATGAAAACCTGTGATAGTACTATATCAAAAGCTATAATAGTATAAAGATATCTTCTATTTGGTCTAAAAAGACCCTTTCTTTTTTCTGTTATAGTACATAAACACTATATTATGCACTGTGTATATTGTGATAAACATGATTGGAACAAATCACAGTATTCTTAACTTCCAGACACCTCATTCTTCTTCCTAAGGGGGCGAAGATCTAGTTCTTAAAAAATAGATTTATGGCAAGGTGAGATTGATGTAGGATTCAACATATCATTATATTTTCTCTTCTTCATGATCTAATGAGCATGCCAGCTAAGAAATTGGTTTGCATTAGCCTTAGTCCTTATTTTGTTCATCTAGAATCTGGCTGAGAATAAATTGCATTAAGACTAGTAAACTAGCGACAAATACAAATGGCACAAAACTCATCTTAAATTTTAACTGAAATGTTCACTGCTGGATCCAATACAATAAGAAAGAATCCTGGTGCTTAAAATATAAATTTTAGTTCAAGAGAATTACATAAATCATTCAAAATTTTGTTTAAAGGTCGAATAAAGGTAGAAAAAATGCTACTAACCTTGTACAATCCATGACTGAATATAAGTTCGACTATATTCTTGGAATCTTTCAAGGCATACCTCATCCAATCGCCTCCTCCTGAAGTAAAGTTAGATAAGCCAAAAATGTAGAAAAAACTAACAGTGTATCAGTAAAATGCTTTATGAGAAGAAAGGGCATAGATAAACAATGTTGAACTGCAAATTGCAAAGCCATAATGGTTAGTTAATAAACAAATACGATGAATGGTTGATAGAGGAATTCGTAAAACAATCTGAAGTTTCTATAATTCAAACCATAGTGGCATTTTTTATCATTTAAAACAATTTTCTTTATACAACAGTAAATAGACAGTACTCCCACTTAATAAATTATTGGCAAAAGTTGTCATGACCTTAATGAGTCCTATTTTTATTTCATCATATAAATTCATGTTTGTTTCAACATAAAAAAAAACGTCCTTTTGAGTTTTGACAGTCTATGGTTTGACATCAGAGGCAGAGCCATTTGCAGAAAACAAAACCTGGAAGCGATTATCTCACAAAGTAGACCACTTTGAAAGTATGATATTCAATAACTTATCAGCAATTTCATGATTACTCCCATCATTACAATAAGAAGTTCTTCCTTTGATAAAAAAGCAAAAACTAAATGGCTTATAGTCTAGGAGACGTTTCCGCAATGAAAATTCACACATCAGAAGTGAAAAGAAAAATAAGGCGAATTCACTACAGAAAGATCTTACTTCTTCGGCAGTGGAAACTTTCTTTCTTTAGCGGTGGCAAATGCTCTCCGAGGACACGCATTGGATTGCCCAGCAACCAGTACCACTGCAGATGAAAATTCTAACCCTCATAAAAAAAACCACAAATTTAAAAGAAAAGATAAATAAAAAAACAATCTTTGCATCATTATAACAAACAGTTTGCGAGCAGACGCATGCGACACCCGAAAGCACAAACTAGCAAAACAGAATTAGGAAAAGGGATCTCAATACGTTGAATCCTTCGTCTGCAGTCGCATTCGAGGGCACAGGAGAGGAACGAGCTCCCGGGAGAGCAACGAGTTAAGAACGCCAAGCGCGAAGCCATCGATCTATCTGTTCTGCTATTTTTGATTTGTTTCTGGATGTGTACAACTCCAAGCCTCTGCATATATAACAAAACCGTTATGTTCATATATAACACCGTTTTTGTTACTCATGTGCTTGTAACGTATTGTTATATTGCTGTTATTGCTGTTATTATATGTCTTCTTAAACTTTCTTATGCGTGTTAATGATTAATGTTTGAATCGAAGGAATTAGCAAGATTGATATTATTCGAGTTCTAACACAATGTTATTATGCTTGTAGAGTGAATTTTATGCATATTAGTTTCGTATTATTTTTTCCTTACAAATCTACCTCCTCCAAATCTCTCTCAACTATTTCATATTTTGCATGCATGATCTTTATTTTACGTCAAAGTCTGAAACCCTTGTCTCATAGTCATTTCTGACAAATCATTTGTTTTGCCACAAGTATATTCTTCCCCTCGTCTGTACCCAATTGTGTAGTTGCTGTGTTTGTTTTGTTACAATGTATGGCATATTACATCCTTCATTACTCTACGCTCAAGTATGACATGACTTCACTACAGCAAGCATGTTTAGATTTCATCCAAACTTAGCTTGTTCATCAGTGAAATGTCCCCAACATATGGGACTAGGAAAGGAAGATTACACCTCTGCCTCTTTCCTCCCGCGTGTAAAACCTACTCAAAATATAATCTCACATAAGAAGTGGCCTCCCAAATATCGAAACCGACTTCTTGATCTCTTCTTCGGGCGACAGCAAAAACCTCCAACGGCCATGAGATTCCTGCGGTGGTTCAGGCAGGGAGGCGAAGTGCTATTTGATGGAGAAGCAACTTCTTCTGGGAAGCATTTATAAGGCCACTGCATTGGGCATCTACAAGGACCTCCGTCATGATGGCTGCGGCATGACCTGTAGGCCCTTCTGATGCCCTCCTGAGCATGAAAACCTGCATTGACAATAAAAAGATTTTGCTGGAGTCACTATCAAATCTACCCTCTAAAAAGGAATGAAAGAATTACTGATAGAAAAGAAACACACAGTAGCTTACAGGTGTGGTAGCAAAAGGAATATGAATTGCTAGAAATAGATATAAGAAGGATATCCTTCTTGGTATTAAGTCTAAACAAGAATTACATTTCTAGTTCCCGGTTCCATAGACCCATCCACTTCCCACAAAAATGAAAATAATACTAATATGTCTGCAATTTCCAAATACCAGCATGAAGAATCCAAGATTTCCCTAACAATCCTGAGCCTACTGTCTTAGCTACATGTCACCTTAAAGATATGTTTTACACTAAAAAAAGAAATGTCGGTACCAAAACGAATCTAGAGAGGCATAAGTGCTTCGTAATTAAAAATTTAAACACACAGCCGTATACCTGCCCATGATGAGCTACCTCAATGCAACCAGGTTGCTGGATCCATGGCTCTCCATCAACCTGAACAGGAAAGGGACTGTGGATGTGCAGTCTAACCACTTTCCCTTGTGCCAATCTTCTAGCCCTGGAAAGCCCTACCTAGTGACCACAAGTAACCAAAATTGAGGAGAATTCATTACTTGATTCTGAATGAATGTTATATCGCCAAAAGTCGACAGAATAAAAAGAACAGGACCTGAAGCTTCCCCAATTGCCATGTCCCAGATATGCATACAACTTCAAGTGTTTTGTCATGCATTGACTGCTGATCAAAATCATCATCATGGTCATAGTCATTTTTCCAAAGATCTACACCTCCCATATAGCTGCTGATATTTAGCACAAGGACCCCTTCAGCATCCTGATAGAAGCGAATCAAGTGACAAATTAGATAGGTAGTTACAGTCGCACATAGATTGAAGTGCATAAATGAAGAGCAATAACATATACTGACCTCTGGGATCTCAATGGCCCTACCATCAACTTCAAGGCTCACTTGCCATGGTAAATCAGCACAGCTCCTGTCCACAATATCCTTTGCACCCTCTTTAGCATATCGCAATTTGTTTATAAACTGCATAATTGAGTAATAATCAGTGGCCAGATTTGCAAGCCAAAAGTACACTTCAACATCATAGAGATATTTGAACATCTCCAGTGATGTTAATATTAACAATGCTTTATCTAAGTGAACATAATTCATCAAGAAAATGGACATATACATCTTCTGGAGTTAAGCTTTCTATAACAAGCTCATGTCGAAGACTACTTATTAGAGAAAATTGAAATGATAATTACCTGGCTACGGAACTTGTCAGGTCTTTCTTCTCGAGTGACATGAAAGTCATATGCCACTTTTGCATCACATCCAACACCTATTAAAGAAAATCTAATGGAAATAAAAAATGAAAAATAAAAGCATTGTACAACATTTTGAAGACTAGATAGAAAGTTTTAAAGCAGTACAACATACTTAAGTAGTTTGTCATGAACTTCAGATGCGTCCCACTTTCAACTTGCTCCACATTATGTTCCCTAAGATTGACACTCCAACGATCAAGAATGGCAACTGCTGCACGGTCGATATCTTGCAAAAGGGTTCCCAAACAACCTTGCCCTTCAATAGAAGACAAACCCCCTCCCCATCCCAATGACCGGGACAAATCATTTCCAGTGCCAAGCGGAAGAATAGCAACAGGTGGAGGAGACTCAAAGTTTTGTCTCTCAATAGCATCAAGTACCCACCCAACAGTACCATCTCCACCACAAACCAGAACTCTAAAATACTGAACATTCTTGAAGAACTCCAATCCGACTTCAGGGCCTTGATTAACACTCAATTCAAAAACCTGGAATGGTTTAAAATCCGTAGAGCATCAGCTCATCTATTCTTTGTCTTTTTGTATGTGGAATTAGATTAATAAGCATTTATATGAAAGGTTCTATTGAGATCATACATTTCAAGAAACATGTGGTGTCTAGTAAACAACTATTGGGTTAATGGTCTCATGGTGCTGATAAGTTACTTGGATGGCATTAAAAATATTTTGTTCAGCTTCAATGATAGATCAAGATTGAAAATTTTGCTCAGCATGCCAGTGCACTAGAAAACAGCTTTTCTGGATGTTCAAGATAAATTTAATGTGTTGTGTGTTACCACAATTCTTTAGCATGGTAAGAACATTCAACTTTCTAGAAAACGTTATGGTGATGTAACAGGTCGAAAAGGAAAGAATTCTGCATCTCTACTAAAGTACTAATCACCAAACAAAGCATGTCTTATCAGATATACAGAACAATTAATACAAAATATATCATATATCAGAAGATGATTATAACAGTAAAAGCAAAAGGAGGATTCTAGTATTCTTGTTATAATCAATGAGCTTGAGTGGCATAATTGATACTGACCTGTACAGGATTAAGTAACATATTGAATCTCCGCTTCAGAGAAGGTCCACTCTGACCTCCACTCTTGGCATTAATGAAAACAAGAAGAGGTCTGGCATCTGGTAACAATTTTACCAACTTATACTTGTTTCTTCTGAGTTGACAGGTAGGGGCTTGAGTTTTCTGAACATTTTTTGTAAATTTCAGATCTGTTTGCTTGTAATCTAGCTCCTTAGGATATTCACAGCTCTTTTTAGTATGCTTGTTTAATCCGACAAGTGTTTCAATCATAACTTCAAACTGTGACATTATATCTATAGCATTAAGTGATTTACCATCAGGAACTCCAGACAAACATTTATTTCGATTCCGCCGCCTTCTCATGCGACCCCTAAGAGAAGAAGCCACTATTTCTTCCTTGATAGAACTAAACATGGCGTTGGTTACTGTTCCTCCATCTATTTCTTTTACCGACAGAGGAGACAAAAGAACCCTTCTAAGGGGACCCATATCACAAACATTACCTTTTTCTTTTAGTAGATTGGGATGGCAATCAACATGTATCTGGTGTTGGCACCACAAGCAGCGCCAGATAGAAGCCCCGAGAAAAGGTATACCACACGGTTCATCACAGTAATAGCAAAAGGAAGATTCTTCAGGATTCTCATCCAATTCGACTACTCTTTCAGACCAGTGATGCAGCAATTGGGATGAACCTGCCTGTGCTATACATTTGCAGTCATTTGTAGAATACTTAGAACAATAAAAATGAGCTGCAACACCACACACTGAGCAACGGTGGATAGGAAAAACGCATTTTCCATTTGCAACAACAGGTTTTGGGGAGACTAATGAAGATAGACAGACGCTACAAATTGAGCGCTGCCCGTTGGGGGAATAATCCTCTGCCCACGCATGATATGAAGTTGGACATTTCAGCATTCCCCCTGCTTTCTGATTTGCTCTTGCTGCAGCCTTAGCCCAATTCAGTGATGCTTGCCTTTGCAATTTTAGGAGTACATAAGCCAGAGCTACCAATCCAAATGATCCAGCAGTGAAGATCCATCCAAAATCCCACAAACCAGAATCAGTGAAATCAGTAGCAAGTTTCAAAAGCATAGAAACCAAATCCATTTCAGATAACCAATTGCATCTCTTATGTATATGCTCCTTTCACAACCATCATAGTGAACAAACTCTAGCAGAAAAAATATAAGATACTCCAAGAAAACCTGAAAAAAGAAAGACATAATATATCTATATATGTACCACGAATTCACTATAGCAGGATTAAAGAACTCAAGAATGCAAGAGGACAAGTACCACACAATTAAAAAACAGTATATAGGTCTGTCAAAACAGCACTTCTGCATCGACACATGTCCAAAACACTTATATGGAATTGGAAGGAATACTTGTAAGGAAAAAGGGGAAAATGTGTTAAATAGGTCACTTTAATGAAGTATAAGACCAATAATTCTTCAGCAATTATTGCTAAATATTTCAAATAAATTCTTCAGCAATGAAAATAATAATTGTGTAGACTTGCGATTTAAACATTTTCTTGAAGAAGACCATCTCACCCATTATACATAACCATTTTCACCTTATAATAGACTTCAGCCAAAGCAGCATAGAATGCATATGTAAATTGGAAGGGACCCCAATGGATAATTGCGATCAAGCATGCACTGAAATTATTAACATATACACATGTCCAAAAGCTTCTTCAGCAATAATATGCTCAAGTAATAGCATTCCTAAACTATTATCCAGCATTATTTCATAGCATAATAGGTTCAATTAGCTAAAGCGGAAACATTTTGTGCAGGACAAGAGCAGAATAGTACGCTTCAACGAACCCCTTTATTTTTTAAATCATTGGAAGAATCAAAAGAACAATGCTTCAAGATTGAAAAAAAGTCCAGCATTCTTCACAATTGTGGAATAATAATCAAAATGAAAACTGTCCACAATCCATATCTTCCCAGATGCCCATTCACGAAAAGACTAGTCTTTTCGAAACTGATGCAGAATCCGCCGCGAATAGCATCGAATTCTTTGATAAAGAAGCCAAAAGCGACGAAAGAAAAAAAAATGAAAGAATACATACCCATCAGAAATCCATAGCCAAATCTTCTACAAACCCAAAAGAAAACAGGAATAATGGAAACAAATCATCCGAAGGATTCCACATTACAGAATCGAAGAATCTGAAACGTAGGAAAAGATTAGATACCTTTGGGCTTCCAATTGGGAACTGCGACGATCCATTGATGGATCGTTCTCTCTCTCCCTCTTCGTGTTTTTTATATAAAGGAAAAAAATGGAGGGAGGGCGCTGCTGTTAACTTAATTTTATGAGCACCATTTCGTTTCTTTTTATTAGCCTATTTAAAATTAGAATTCCATTTTAGCTTTTTTGTTATTTCGTTTGGCCCTAAATAATTTGCAGTTATTATTTTTTTCCAAATGACATGAACACCCTTAGACAATTTTCTTTTTACTTCCAACAGTCACCACTCAATTTTTATTTTACTTTTCTTAGAAAGTTTGTATATATTTTATATATCGTATTAAAACCTTAGTAGAGATGAAAATAAAAAAAATTGTAAATTGTTTAAATTTTTAATAAACAATTAATCATATGAGTGTTTCACTATAAAATATATGAAAATTATTTCACCTCAATTAAATATATATATATATATATATATATATATATTATTGAATGATAACGAATAGTAAAGTATAATTAGACAAAACAATTCACGAAAGAAAAACTTTGATGGTGTAACCTGGTAATTTCTTAATTTATGGATGAAAGTAAAAATAAATTATAGTTTAAATGAGCAAATAACAAAAATAGATGAGACTTTTAATTATATAAATTAGTTGTTTGTAAGAAAACACAAACGAGAAAGAATCTTCCGTATTATATGCGCTCATATTCTCTCTTCCCTATTTTTAATTTGCATGGGCCTCTCTTAATTTACATTTAACTCAATTTTAATATTTTTTATATTTTCTTTTATTTTATGGGGTATTTTGAGGAATCCACGTTGCTAGCTCATAATTCTGATGTTTTATTCCCACGTCGTTTCCACTTTATAGGTCTTTTTCATTCTCTTTCTTTAATTTTGATAAATAATTAAGGGTTTAATGGAGGTGAAACATCCGTCCAGGTGTTTCACCGTGAAGCACCGATGTGATCGACCGTCTATTTTTGAATATGTGGTTTAGATTAAAAGAGGAGAGAGAAAGTGGTTATGTTATTTTAGTTAGGTGATTTTAAGTTGTTTTTAATCTAAACCACATATTCAAAAATATACGGTCGATCACGTGGATATTTCATGATGAAACACCTGGAGGGATGTTTCACCTCCATTAAACCTAATAATTAAATATGCGAGAGTTTGGTTTTTTCTTATAGATGAAGGCACCATTAGCAATTAAGACTTGAGTTTCTTGGGTTCTAATGAAAATTTTAATATAATTTAAATATAATAATTATAAATAAAATTTAATAGGTGTTTAAATAAAAAAAATTTTTTTAATAAAGATAAAACTTTGTTGAATTTAAAAATTATAATAAGTAATGTAAAATTATCTCACAAAAAAATTATTATTTTAAATAGTAATTAGTAAACATTATAACTTATTCTCCTAAATTAATAGTTTAATAATAATAATTTCATAAAATATATTTTATAAAAAAACTAATATATAATTTGCATTATAAATTAAATATAAGGTAATACATTATTCTCTTACAAAAAAATAAATAATACAAAATTATTCTCATCAATAATATAATTAAATAGTTCATGAAACTCATTTTAATTTTATATTTAAATTAAAAAATATTATCATAAAAAACTAAAAAAACTATTAGTTCAAAATATAATAATAGTTTTATAATTATATTACTAAGTTACTACAAAATTAAAAGTTGAATAAAGAAAAAAAGAAGAGAAACAAAAAAAAAGTTGCATAGCTACATAATAATAATAATAATAGTAATAATAATAATAATAATAATAATAATAATAATAATACTAATAATAATAATAATAATAATAATAATAATAATAATAATACTAATAATAATAATAATAATAATAAATAACGTTGTTATTACAGCATAACTGATCGATTCCCACTAAAAATTGAAATTATAGAAACCCTGAGTCACAAGCCTAGAGTTTTAGCACCGTGTTTTATGCTGAATTCTGCCAAACATCATATTGTTCGACAGAATCGAGTGAGATCTAATCAAAATCAGCTTTGATTCTTATGAGTTTTGGTTGCGAAAACGAGATAAAAAAATTTCAACTTTAATGACTTTGGATAAGAGAGCCAAATATTTTTGTGTAAAATAATTAGATAGTGAAAGAGTTGGTTGGAGGTTGGATCAAGAATGATATTCTTTGATTTAAGTATAAGAAGTTATTATCAATATAATGATGACTTTTCTTAAGTCATTTTTTATTGATTACATTTTTCTTGCCTAACAAATTTTATTATCATAAAAGTATACTTTTACATGTATTTTTTCTATGAATAGAGAAATTTACCAGACTCTTGATAAATAAATGTAAAAATTGGTCTTGCCTTGAATCAATTAACCAATATATATATATATATATATATATATATATATATCAAATATGTTATATTGAAGAAAAGTGTAAAAGATATTTTTGTAATAGAAAAAGTTGTGCGAATTGGACAATCCTAACTGTGTTACATGTAAGAATAATTGCAAGCAAAAGTAAAGAAAAAAATGAAGGTGCTCCCTACTTTAAGTAGGAGCATTATGCTACCTATTTTTTTTAATTATATAATGTATAATGTATGATGGATAAATTTAGGAGAGAGAAAAAAATAAAAGAGAAAAAAAATTAATCTTCATCGTAAATTTAACATTCTACTATTAAAAATATAGATAACATGGTGCTCCCTACTTAATTAGGGAGCATCTACATTGAACCCAATTGCAAAATGTTGCATTTGCATCTTCTAGTAGAACTGGCTGCCTTGTCATGAAATGTCATAAATTAATATAGTTCATGGCACCCGAAACATATAACTAAGATTATATGAAACAAAAAATATCACTTTCCAGATTTCATTATTACAATCAGCATAAGGGTTAAGCATTAAAGAAAATAAATGTTAAGGGTGATTAGGCAGACATGTCCATTTGATGACTCAAATGNTATATATATATATATATATATATATATATATATGTTAAGGAAATGCTCGACCAATAAAAAATATTTGATATTTCATTCCGATCACAAATAAAGTGTCATGAGATTTAGCACTTCTTAGTGATAAAAGTAGGTCCCTTCCACATTGACAGATTGATCACAAATCATAGGTGAAAAAAGGTCCATGTATTCTTCTCCTAAGACAAAACTAATGGCAAATCTCATAAGGAACGAATCAGGTCATAAAAACTAAAATAAAGTTATGTTGAAATATAAATTAAATGTTATGTTGAAATTTACATTAAAATATAAAGAAAAATAACTAAAATAAAGTATAAGCTTAGGAGAGAGAATAAAAAATAAATAAAAGAGAAAATAAAAATTAAAGAAAGAGAAAAACTTTCATGACATTAGAAAAAAGCCAAACAAAAAAGAAAAAAAAAGGCGTCCGATAAAAACCGGGAGGTTTCTGCTACAAATAGAAATATGACAATTAAAATTTAGGATCACATGATTTCATATTCTTATGTTCAAGTTTTATATTGGATTTTGTCAAAAGTCTTATTTTTTTTGGTAGAATTTGTTGGAATCAATTTCGAATTATGCTTGATTCAATTTTCAAACGTAGATAGCCAAGTTTTGTCAAATTTGAAAGTTTATAAAAGTTTGGTGGAAGTAGACACATATTTCAACCGAAGATCCTTTAACATTTTTAGATATACTTTATTAAAAGGAAGATAATTTGAGATCCTTTTATCGATCGTTGAATCAAAGATTCATAATTATAATAAAAAAATAATTAAATCGCTTGTAACTATAGATATTTAATTCTACGATTGATAAAAGAAGCATCAAATCGTCTCTTTTTAAAGAAGGGGGGAGAGACAACACCATTAAGCTCTATAAAAAAATGCATATAAGTTCGAAATGTATATAGAAGGCTTAAATGCAAAAGGTTGATACTTGATGTGATATAAGAGGAGAGCTATTCGCCGTCTGTGTGGCGTTCTGATAAAAATGGAGTATGAGAGAACTATTAATGATGATTAACAAAAGATTATATCTATTTATAAACTCAAATTAAGTTGGATGAACGCTTGACAACTTTACTCTTTTAATATTTCATGATACTTTACCTAAGAAGTTTTTTTTAATTTATATAGAAAAAATAAAATTTATACATCATTTTATTAACATCATATTAATCGTATTTTGAATGATTAAATTTTAGTTATTGTCACGATTTATACTAGAACTATCAATATATGAATTATGTATATATGAATATATAAATAATTTTGATAATAAATTATAAGAATTTAAATTTTGATGATTAAAACTTAAAAATGTATTTAATACGATGTTACTATAGCGGTGGATGACATTTATTAAATGTGATTAACGTTAAATGCGGTCTCATAATAGGCTAAGGTTTTGTTTGACAATCAAACACTTGACTGTGAAAGAGAACGTTCATGACCATTAAAAAGTTCTTTTTTGTTCACGAGAATTAAATTCAAATTTTCTCACATTTTAAAATAATATTTATTTTTAATTAATTTAATTAGCTATTTAAATTATGAAATGGTGAGGTAACACATCTGTGATTGTCATTAGATATTTAAAAGTAAGTCTTGACACTTAAAAAAATATATATTAGTAACCTTTTGAATATTAGAATTAGCAAAAAAACTAACTTAATCATAAAGTATGCATTATCGCCATGGTTATTTTAAGTTGTATCATAAAAAGGCTAAATTAAAGTATCGTGAGATGTTCTTTTATGAAGCAAAATATATAATAGGGTAATTTATCCAAATAAAAAAATTATATATATATATATATATCTATATTTTAATTTGAAATGACAGGTGGGATTTGTAGACATGATGAATATAAATATTTTTATAATTTACTAGATAAGATCCTTTTAAAATATTTGTTTTTTTATCAAATTTTTTATTCATTTTTTAACGACAATATTTTTGGGAACATGATTTTTTTGTCTATATAATGAAAATACACGTCTAACACTGGTAATTGTATGACAGTAGCCTAGATCTTAGACTCATAAATTAAATGATCTCAAATTCGACTCTATCCAAAATTTGCATATTTATTTGTTTATTTATACGAGTTTGTCCTCTATAATAAAAAAAGAGAATTATATAAAAAAACTCAACTTTTAATTATTCGTGTGATAGAATGTCACAAAGTTTAAAATTTTTATCAAATATAGTCTACACTTTTCTTGAATAAAAAATCACTAACTTTTAAATTTTTAGTATCGTATCTAGTCTCATAATACTTTTTAAGAAAATTTTTAAATATTATATTATAAATTCATCGATTAATAGAGTACTATGCATACAATATTATTTGTACTTAAAATATCAGAAGATAGAAAAAATATAATTGTGTATATTTTTTGTGAGTTATTAATAAGCATTATTCCCAAATATATTATATAGGAAAATTATTCATTAAATAAAATATAAAACAGAAATTAATGGTATATATTAATAAATGATGAAAAATATTATTAAAAAAAATTGGACTAATTTATATATTTATTCTTGTTGTATACAAAAAATAATGTATATAGAATATTTATTTATTCATGCGAGTTTATTATTATTGAAATTAAATATTATGAAGTTAAATTAGAGAAAATATTTGAAAAATAACGTTTATTTCAATAAAAAAATATTCGATCAAATAATATATAAATTTAAAAATATTCAGTAAATAAAAAATTAGATTATATCTATATCCGAAGTTTAATTTTTTTATGCATTTTCCTCTAAAAAAGAACATATATATCACATTCCATGTCACACTCCCTTCAGCCAATAAAAATGCGTCACGTATGGCATCATCCCCTTCTTTGTGCCCCTGAAACGGTGTTGGTTTCTCGTCACGGCGGCCGTTTCCTATAAATAATTTCCTATCGACGCCATCAAATTTCCTTTTTCTTCGTTTTTTTTCGTGTCTTTTTTTTTTACCTTTTTCCCTTCTCTTCTCCGCCAAAATCCGAACCCTAGTTGCGGACAATAATGTCCGAAGAAATATCCGACGAAACCCTAGAAATCAGCGGTGATCGGACCCGTGCCGCCGGCGACGACGACAGATCGTCGCCGGAATCTGGGGATCCGGAAGTCTCCCGCACGAATTCCTTTAGCCGCCTCAACGCCCGCGCCCCTGAGTTCGTCCCCCGCGCGGCCCCAGCCCACCATGGGGCTCCTCCGGCGATGCATCACGCGTTCCATCCGCCGCCTCACAGCCCGACGTACTATGCCCCCGCCCCAGGCGCGTTCGATTATTACGGGGGAGGTGGCGGAGGGGGATTCGGCGAGCACGAGCCGGGCGATCCGGAGCCGAGCCCGCCGGCCCCCTTGAGAGATGGGCTCTCGGGCGATGTTATTCATAAGGTCACGAAGCAGGTTCGTGCTTTTGGATGATTTATGTGACGACACTCACACTTTTCCACCGAAATGAAATTTCTGCGAAGTTATTCAATTGCCATAAGATCCTTTCAATGACTATGCTTGCTGCTGATAACTTTCAGTGGATAAATTGCCTAAAGTGAGATTTTTGAGAGCAAAATACTAAGTTAATGGGCTTTACTTGTTTCTATTTAGTAGAAGTTTGTTCTGAACCGAGATAGGGCGGTGTGGTTAATGGAGTGTTTTTCCAGTTTATTTCGACAGAGGATGTGTGATCAATGCATTAAATTTATGTTTTGCTCTTGAGGGGATTTATCTGTCATGTTTCCATATCATTGTAACAAAAAAAAATCTGTTTACAAGATAACTAATTGCAATGATGCTTTTACATAGTTTATCTTCATAATTTTTTTTCTCTCTCAATGCTTACTATTTTCATATGGACAGGTTGAGTACTATTTCAGTGATCTAAATTTGGCTACGACTGAGCACTTGATGAGATTCATTACCAAAGATCCAGAGGGATTTGGTAAATACCTACTTCCTGGCCATATTTATATTTCCTATATTAGCATCCAGATTGGATATGTTAATGCCTCTATCCAGATTGGTATTGATTGTTTACTGATAAAAATGTATGTATTTTGCAAAATGGAGGGACAGTCTTAAGCAGAAAAAAACATCTATATTCTACATCATGCATAATGACAATCACTACTGAGGTTTGGTGCTGGGCACAGATCACGGAGGTTGACGTGTGGGGAGCTGATATTTTTTTTGGAGGTTTTTATGAGGAGTTACACAGGATAACAGAGAAACTAAATGTTATTCACTATGTGGATTGGCAGTGTGACCTGCATATGTTAGTCTTGTTTTTCCTCTGAGGAAGCATATGTTAGTCTTTTGACTCAATCAATACATTTGCTCACTTGAATTGCTTAAAATTAAAGACCTGCCATTGGCTGACGGAGTTTGACCACAAAATATGCGGTTCATATGCTAGTTCCTATGTCAGACTGCCCACATAGTTGAACCTATTTGAAACTGCAGATCATCCAGTTTACCTACCCAAGTAGAGATAACAGGCAGGTCTGTCTTTGGTCTTCTGCAGTTGGAGAAGATTTTAAGGAAAGGCAGTGGAGCCTTGACTAGGAGTCCTATATTCATAGGCGTATTACCGTCTCGGATAAAAGGTAGAAGGGTGCATAAGCAGTGGTTTCTTTTACCAGGAGATGCTCTTGAGAGAAATAATTGTTGCATCTTGATCCTCAATCATGTAGAACATAAGTTCTTTTTTCTATTTGCACGTTATCCTCAGTGATAATAAAATTTGTAAATAAGTTCCTCTAGTTTCTTTTTTGGATTGCCCGAGGGTGACTAGTTTCTAGGACTACTAACATCTGACTAAACCGGGAGCGTGTAGAGCGTTAGAGGTTAGTCCCTCTCCCAACAACAGTGTCTTTGGAGTTTGAACTTGGGTCAACTGAGCCTACCAACTGAGTCCACTACCATTGGTAAATTCCTTTATTTTGTATCCATTTTCTGGCCCTCAAGCATCAATTACTCTGTAACACCTGGTCGAACACTGCAGTGGCCTGACCCGCCAGCTGGACTGGTGAATCAGCGACCGCCTCAGATTGGCATGAGGCCCGGTCTGAGTTGAAGATTGCTTATTTGTTGAATGCCTTGCTCCCAACAGTGTAAATGGGTAGACCATATTATCTGGAATGGATGCATTTTTAGGAGGGAAAGATGTTATGTAGACAATATTATAATCTTAGCAAATAGCTTGGTGAGAGAGTGGGTACAACTTTGATTCTGTTGCATAATCTCCATGTATTGTAATGCATTGAACTTCTAATAAATTGGATGGTTACTCTTGGTAACCATCCTTTGATTTCTCAAAAAAAAAAATGGATAGACCATAATATTTTTTTCATCAAGCATGATGAATACAAGCAGGGTTCTTGATGTCTGAATATTGTGCATGTGGCTCTTCTGAAAAATAGCAGTCAGGAAATTCCTGACTATTGTACGTAACTCATTGTTCTGGTGGTAATTTGTAAACTAATGATGCATAACTATTTTGCGTGGAAGTTTCTATGTTTGTTCCTGTTAAATCTGTATGAATCTGCTTCCTATTAGGCATATCATATTTGTTTGATGTTCTGTGAGTTTGGAAAGGTTAATGTTCCAACTTTAAATGTTTTCATCGTAAACCTCTTCTTCTATGCAGTGCCAATATCAGTCATTGCTTCTTTTAAGAAAATCAAGGCTCTAGTTCACAATAACTCCCAGTTGGCTATGGCCCTTCGGATGTCATCAAAGCTGGTACGTCCTGCCATTTGTGTTGCTGTTCTGTCTTTTACTTTTACAATCTACTTATTATAACTGCAAAATCAATCTTTGAATTTGCTGCACAGAAAGATATAATAATTCAATTGTTTCTTGCTTCAAAATATTTGAATTGTTTCTGTTGTATCAATGCTGGTGCTTTATTATGTCTCTTTTATTGTGAACATCAAACTTATTATAAATATTATTGTATAGATTGTTAGTGATGATGGAAAGAAAGTAAGGCGTCAAGAGCCATTTACAGAATCTGACATGGAAGAGTTGCAGGTTAGGTTCAGTCATGTCTCTAACCAATCGTTGTCATCTGTTTTGATGCTGATAATGATGTTAACAATCTTCTGTTAAGGCTCGTATTGTTGTGGCTGAAAATCTACCTGAAGATCATTGTCACCAAAACCTTATGAAGATTTTCTCAGCTGTTGGGAGGTACAATTTTCGTCCTATGTTGCATGCATTTGATATTGTATTCTCTGTATCCTAAATAACTTGAATATTGTTTCTTTCTAGTGTAAAGACAATTCGTACATGCTACCCGCAGACACCCAATGGGACTACTGCATCAACTAATAGGTCCAAACATGATGCATTTTTTGGCAACAGAGTATGTATTTCTGTTTGATAATTTGCTAGTTTAATTAGTTGACATTGCTATGAAATTGATGCATTTCATTATAGAAATGATTTGGACATCACCTTAATGTTCACTATGATTTTTATTGATGGCAATGTCATTTCAAACAATAAGAAAAATCTTGGTCAATGGAAGATATTTTCCGATTTACGAAAAAAGTTGTGGTTGTGCAATATTGGGGAAATTTTTGCCCTTCATAAATTGGAGAATTTTTTTTGCAATGTCAGCCTGATTTCATATATATATATATATAGTTATTCTATTTTTTTAACTTCTTTTGTTGCACAACAAAACATTGTGATACACATTTTGTTTTCAAAAAACGTTTTTACCACGTTTCATTATTCTCCAGTGTTTTTTAGCAAAACGTCTTCATGTAGGACAAGATTACTCTATGGGTCTTCTACCCATAGTCATTAGTCTTTGGCGTTGTGGGCCTTTAGCCCATTAGTTTAGCTTAGTCCTTTTGATTAGTTTTCTTTTTAATTAGATTTCCTTTTATTAGGTTTCCGTGTTATGATTATATGGGAGTTTAGAACTCTATGTAAACCCCATAAGATTGTAGTAGAAACATGCTTGGATGAATAAAATTTTGTTTTAGTTCATTTCTCTCTTAAGTGGATAATTTAGTTTAGGTTTAAATGGATAATTTAGTTTACAATTAGGGTTAGGGTTAGTCTACATCAATTGGTATCAGAGCTTTTCAGCCTTCGATCTTCATCGAACGGCTGTGATCCTCTAGTCTCCCACAAATTCTACTTTCTGTCCCCCCCAAACCTTAATTGTCTTACATCATCCTGGCACTACAGCAACGTGCTACACTAGATTTGCTACAGTAACGCGCTACAGTACCGTGCTCCTACTCTGCCCCTGTTCGTCAAGACAACATCTCTGCTGTCTTGACGCTGCCGTCGCTCTGTTGCTCTGCTGCCGCCTCCTCCGTCCTGCAGCCACTGCTGCCAACGTTGCTGCTCTACTGCTGCTGTCGATACCGCTCTGATGCTGCTGCCGTCTCCGCTCTATTGCTGCTTCCATTGCCGCTTTGCCGCTGCTCCATCACCACTAACGTGGAACAGTGACTCAACGCCTCGACGCTGCCCTTGCTTACGACGCCCTGTTCAGCACGTCACACCATCCAGATCACCCCGACCCCCCTGGTTTGCTGCCATCTCTGCTCTGCTGCCCTGCAGTCCACAGCAGTTGCTCTGCCCAACGACGTCAGCTGCTGTATGACACGACTCTCCATTGGACGATGCCAACCTACCTGTTGATCAGAAACTGCCGCTGCAAAACCCTCTAGCGGCACGCCCTTGCTTCAGGACAACTGCTGTCATCTCTGTTTCACCTCTGTGACCGCCTCGTTGCAATGCTGTTGTCCGCATCACCAAGTTTATTCTTTTCCTCTTGGAAAAAAAAGAAAATTTGAAATTTCTTTTTGCTATGTCGAGCACAAGTCCTGGTTCTTATGGTTCTAATTGTCCATCATAATCTAAATATCATCATCCTTCTACACAACAAGCATACAAGGATCTTAGTCGTAAGTGTGATCTTCTATGCAGTAAACTCGAAGCCATCGAACAATGTCAAACTTTCTTTCGGATTTATCCTAATGGATCTTACACCACGCCACATCCATCAAGTTATAGTATTTATGGGCCATGCTATGTTCAGCCTTTTTATGCTTACCCACCTCCTTATGGATTTGCACCTTACCGTGCACCTTATCATGCTCCTTATTATCCACCTAGGTCGCATCCACCATGTGCTTTTCCAAAAAGTTTTTCCCAAAGTCCTTCACATGATACACATAACTAGTGTTACTCCTCTTGAACCTCCCCTTTCAAAGGACACACTTTTGCCCATGTATGACAGGTCCCCACAGGATGATAGTTCTTATTTTGAAGAGGTCGATATCCCCTCTTTAAATGATCCTCTTGATTCTCAGACTCCTTTAATCGAGTCAAATTCTGTGGATATTCTTCTTGTAGAGCCAATAGTTTCGGATATCAATCCTGTTATTATTGAGCCATCAATTATTCCCGAGAAAATTGATCGTATGTTGGAATACGTTGCTACTATTGATACCTTTTTTTGCCCTGATGAGTTCTTTCTTCACATGATGAGCAATGGAAGCGCACAACTTCGTATTATGAAATAGATGTTTACAAAGACACTTTTTGGTGCCTTATATGAGAAGAATTATTTTAATAATTTGATGGTTCTGGAGTTTCCAAACATCTTGCATGGACCTCCTCATCAACGTATGCTCATCTATTGGATCAATCATTCTCCTTTTGCTGCTGTTTGAATTAATGAAGTTAACTTCTGACATCTTGATGTTGTCCTATTGCACCTGTATCATCTTGCAATTCGTCGGGGTCGAGTTTTTCTCAGCCGGGGAGAATTGATGTGGAACAAGATTACTTTGTGGGCCTTCTACCCATAGTCATTGGTCTTTAGCATTGTGAACCTTTAGCCCATTAGTTTAGCTTAGTCCTTTTGATTAGTTTTCCTTTTAATTAGATTTTCTTTTATTAGATTTCCATGTTATGATTATATGGGAGTTTAAAACTCTATATAAACCCCATAAGATTGTAATAGAAACATGCTTGGATGAATAAATTCTGGTTTAATTAATTTCTCTCTTAAGTGGATAATTTAGTTTAGGTTTAAGTGGATAATTTAGTTTAGAATTAGGGTTAGTCTACATCATGTCTGCAGCTTAAATAGGTTTATTGTTGGCTAGACTTTTATACGAGTTGTGATCCAATTACCTGCTGCTTTTCTGGATTGGTATTTCTGTTCATTGTCGGTGTGGTGTTTATATTTATTGAATGTTGATGTTTTGAAGTATCAAATTTGGTCAAGGTATAAATTATGTATGAATTATGATATGCATGTACATGTTGTGAAACTTTCTTAGCACGAATGCACGATTTTAATATAAAATAATTTGGAAGATTAGGATTTTGATGACGTGGTTCCCAATTTGGTAATTTCTGTTCACTTCCCCTTGTGCATCCTCTGTATAATTTCAAATGTCCTCTTAATGATACATTAACATTACATCTTATTGTTATTTCATTTGCAGTTACATGCATTTGTTGAATTCGATACTGTTGAAGATGCTGAGAAAGCAGTAAGTTTATGCCTTCACTTAAGTTCAAGACTTTTATTGACTGGTCATCTAAGGTTTCGTATTGTTGCTTTGGCATGCAGATTGTGGAACTCAATGATGAGAAGAACTGGAGAAATGGTCTCAGGGTTCGATTGCTACCCAAATGCTTGGTACCGAGCAGATCTTTTATCTTCCGTTTCTGACTCTTGCATTTCCCATTAATCTTCAATGATCCATTTGTAGTGGTCTTGTTTGGTTTCACAAGAGAGGATTCTGGGCGTGGTAGTATTAGACCACCATTAGGTAAACTAATTGGCAACGCCATTTCATTTAGGGGAAATGGGAGTTGGGACCTATGTGAGGTTATATTAATTGATTCCTGTTAATTTTCATATGCATGAATAAAGCTGGATAAGTGCACCTAGCTCTCATCCTTTATCCCCTAAAAAAAAATGAAACAATGATTCCTGTTAAATGAACATCTCTAGCTACTCATCTGGAAGTTTAGATATAACCCTTTTTTTAGATTCAGCTCATATACCATGATTCCTCGAGAACTAAAAAAGAAAAGCTCATATACCTTCAATTTATAAGATCAAGATTTTGTGGAACTACTGTGTCTGTATTCATCGGAATATGTGATACGAACTTGGTACTGTTATTACCTCGATAGTTCTTATTAGTTGAGAACATGTGTGTAGCGCAGTGGCGCACACCTCGACTCGATGTCCCAAGAGGTCTCGAGTTCGATTCTCAGTACTCGTGTAGTACCTCTTCAGTTTTTTTATAAAAAAAGTTCTTGTTATTTTCCCAGAAAGTGCATTTTATATGATTTTTTATCATGAACTAGGAAGATGAATCTATCGAAGTTTATTTGCTGGTTTTCTAAAATCTAGAAAGAATCTGTAGGCTTCAAGTTATATGAGATTTTATTCCTTTTAATCCTGAAGTTGGTAGTGAAGCAATATCATAACGTGGGGACATCAGTAATGGTGCACTACAAGCAATAAAGTCTATTGCTCCTTTAGCTATTGATTTAATGAAAATGGATTTTGATTAATTTTCATCTTCAAACTAGACAAAGCATGGACATGGTAAAGTGAGAAAGGGACATGAAGTTGAGCTGACATGGGAGGAGGATGTCTCTACTTCCAACCAGCCAAACGAGAAGCACCCAGAGGATCCCCTTCAGCCTAATGAAGCTTATCATGAGAATGTGGTAAGATGTGGTTCTTTCAGTCCACTGAGAGTCATCATGGCATGATAAGATTTGATATTACTGTTCTTAGCGTAACCAAATATATAGATTTCTTTCAGAATGTCATACAGCAGCTCATGTTTTTCCCATTTCATAGGGTGACGAGAGTTTTCATGACAAAGAAGGAGCAGGAAGGCGAGGGAGAGGCAGGGGTCGAGGAGGGAGAGCCCGTGGTCGTGGTCAGCACCACCACAATAGTCGTGGAGGTGGACATCCAGTTGGCACGCCACCGTCCAGTCACCCTATCCATTCAGAGCAGCCAGCTTTGGTGCATAAGCAGCCACCAGGACCTCGGATGCCAGATGGTACTAGAGGATTCACAATGGGTAGGGGGAAACCTGCAACTCCCACAACTGCAGTCTAAAAGTCCTTTCTCGAGGTTCTTGATATATATATTTTTTGTTAATCTCTTCATTGGTAGGAAGGTGTTACGCCCTTACCTTTTGGACAATCCAGTGTGTGTTACATTTTCTCCATGAGGTGTTTGAACCTATAAGTTTTGGGGTTTATATTCCCTCTGTAATGGAATGGGTCTTTTTCTCTTTTAATATATCAATTTAAACTGTAAAAAAAAAGGCAAAAAATGATGAAGGTAGAAAGTGAAAATGTTTGTCCCATTGCTCTGTAGAATTTTTGTGTTATGAACACTACCAATGAAGTTTTTCATAATATTAATTTGCATGTTGATGTTGGGATTACATTTGTATTAAAGTTCTTCAGAAGAATTTTATTCCAAACTCTGTTCAAGTTTAGACTTCTTTGAAGCAAAGGCAGATTGACTATTTAAATTATCCGCTGTCTAATTATGATGGAAATTAAATTTTTGCATATTTTTATCTAAAGGAAATTCGAGCTACGGAGGAAAAATTGGTTTTCACAAACAAAATTCTGTTATTCAATTATGTTAATCATATATATTCTCATTTAATAAAAAGATAAAAAAAATTAGTATGTTGAAATATTATTTTTGGTAAAAACTAAAGTAATTTTCTTGTTTTTATTAAAATAATTAATGTATGCTTCGAAGGGTTTTGGCCAGAAAAAAGCCGAAAGAAATGAACGACCCAAAAAATGTGACAAATATCATCCCTCTCTCTCTCTCTCTCTCATGGCTGACTCCATGCCTCTGAATCTTAGCTCCAATGCCTCTCCACCGCCACCTGTGTGACATCGGAATTCGACAGCGAGGCCGCAGTTTTCTTCCACAAGGTCTCTTGCAAGGTCCTCGACGGCCTGGCGAAGCTGAAGCTCTCCTTCCAGAACGACCGTCTCGGCCAGGTCGCCTGCCCCCAGCTCGCCCTCCTCACCAAACGCTTCTCTGTCCTCTACGACCTCGAGTCCCGCAATGCCCTCCTCAAAGGTTCCTTCGACCTCGCAAACGATCTCATCCGCGTTCGCGCCATCCATGATGTCAAGGTCCGATCTTGACGATTTCCTGTTTGGCGTCACACGTTTTCCGTTGATAAATGTCTGTTCTTTGTGCAATCTCTTCTGTAATTTCAGCTTGGATTCTGTTTTTTTGCAGTTCTCTAACTGGTCCTTATGTTATTTTCTTTCGCTCCTAATATGCATTCTTATGCTGTCAATTCCATGGCACCTGGAAATCCGCAGTGCCAACGCCTCATTCATACCGAGTTTACATTTTTTTTTTTTTGCATAAATTTGTGTAGTGATTCTTCATTTCTGCACATCATGATGAAGCATTGCTTTTGTGGTGAAACATATGTGATGAAATATGTTTCTTGTATGAATAGTAATCGGAAAGAAAGTGCTTGAAGAATTAAACTAGGTAGCAACCACACTCGTTAGCGAGATCCAAGCATGCCATTTTTCTTTGAGGATGCCAAGCATTTCATTTTAGAAGAATGATGTTTCATATAACTAGATACATATAACACGTTGGTATGTCAAAATGTTCCAAAAGGCACGCCTTTCATATATAGCATCTCTCAAGCATTTAGTTTGTTTGAAAATAATGAGGAAATTGGTTGTACGTCCTGTACACTATCTTCTAGTATTTTATTATACTGCTTATGTTTCAGAATTTTCAGATTGGAGAGCCAGACAATGTTCATATATGCTTGACAAAAGGCTCTTTATCTGTTTCATGCACTTGTGAAACTGTGAAGTCTATTATTTCCCATATCAAGTTTGGTAGTGTCTTCCTATTCAAGTATCATCATAAAAAGGTGCGTGTATTATGCCATGCATTGTTTCAGTGAAGTATTATCCTGATTAACCAACATCAAGAAGGTGAACTTTGTCTGATACTGCTAACTATAAGATCTCACTACATTGACTCACACTGATATTTTTATTCCTTCAATAGATCCATTCATCTCTTGTTATTTTCTTTTGAGAAGGCAAGGATGGTTATCCAATGTAACCATTTCATCTCTTGTTATTTTCCACTAATATTTCGTCTCTTGATTTTTTTTGTCCATCTTGATTGCAGTTGTGGTTTAAGTTCTATACTTATCCGGTTCCAGATTTTATTGTCATTGAATTGCCCACTTATTTCTTTAAAGGTAAATTGGGTTGTGAGCCCAAAGTCCATGAGGGCTCAAAATTCCTTGAGTCCATTTAGCCTGAGCTTAGCCAAAGAGTTTGAGCTTCGAGCTAGACTTATTTTCAAATTGAAGCTGACCAGGCTAAGGCTGAGAAGATGTTCATGAGGTAGGATATGGTCATTTAGGGGAAGTAAAATTACTAATAGGAAAAAGATAAGAGGCGAAAAGGAAAAATAATGAAATAAAACAAGAAATAAGAAATAACAGTTGGCTTGACCCAATGCTTGGATTTGGGCCTACTTTTTTTACTCTATTCGGCCAGCCTGGCTATGCCAAAAGTGATCCAGGCATGGTCGAGCCTGTGTTGACTCAGCTCAGCCGGGCCCAAGTCCAGTCAAATCATATATTAACCAGTCCAACCTAACCTGTAACTGCAACAAAGTGTCTTTATCAACATTTTACTGTTTTTGAGATCGTTCAAAATATCATGTTTGTAACTTGTCATCACGAGCTAAAAGTCTAGTGTTGTTTTGTAGTTTTTTCCCCAACTTAATTTGGAAGCCTAGTCATTTGACAAACTCTGCAAAAAATTTGTCAAATTTCTCTCTAGGAGGAGCTGTCAAACACATAAATTATCTCTTGCTATGAAGAACTATGGATCATCGGTTAATCTTTCTTTCCAAAATAAGGCCTCACATTTGATATATTTGTGCATTCTTGTAATTCTTTTGCTAGCCTCCTTACTGGAATTGTGATGACTGCCGTAACATGTCTTTTTTTTAATAGAACCAAGCTTCTTCATTTTTTATTGGAAAATGATAAACTATAATCAAATGCTATCATTCTTGTTTTGTTGGAATCTCATGAGAGAACTTAGCAATTTGAAAATATAATTTCTCGGAGAAGTTCTTTGGCTTACATGAAGCTCTCAAAAGGACATAAGAATTGCTTTTGATTTTCTTTTGCGTTTCAGGTGTCACTTTGGTATATTTTGGTTCCCATATTAATTCTCATTTGCTTATGCCACCTTGATAATTTGGAAAAAATCATAGTCACTTCCAAGTTCTTTCTCGCAGGAGCAACAAGGAGAAGTTTCAATGATAACAAGCTTGGGAGATCCATCATATAAGCTTGAATTGGCTTTGCCTGTTCCATCTATTGCTTTGGTGAGTGTATTTCCTACAATTCAAAATGTATTATACAAAGAAAATTATGCTGAACTGTTTTACTTGATTTTAAAAATTGTCATCAGTTTGTTTGCCTAATATTGAATTTTTAGTCTGCCTTACTTGGCATCTTTACAATTTGGAAGAATGGATTTCGGTACAAGAATATCGAATGTTGTTTGAATCTAGAAAGTTTGTCTGCTATTAACTAGTATATTCATCAATAAGCACACCTTTCAATGTGTTCGTCTCCTAAACCTATAAAAAACTTCTAGTTTGGCTAAAGCTTTGTAGTTCGTACCACTTTCTGCTCTTGTAATAATACTTCAAAAGTTTAAGTTCAAAAAGTGGATCTTCAGAATTAGGGTTATGTTCTTTTACCTCCCCTAAATAATTACTATTTCCAAGCCTCTCAATAAATAAATTATTTTTGCATCCACCTCTAAACTATAAATTATCCAATTCCCATTCAAATTTGCCCAATACAGTAAACCCTTTCTACCTAATTATGCCAAATTTTTTGTTATGTTGTATTTTTTATTTTCTAAGGGACGTTTCAGCCATTTAAAGTGATGCACTTTAAAAACATAATACTATAGGATTATTTAAATTAAAAAAATCATAAGATCAATTCATTTAAAATAAATACATTAAAAAAGGGGAAAATAAAGTTATCTTGAATTTTATGAGATTTTCCAAGTGTGTAATGTTGGAGGGGGGAAAATGACATTTTGATGAATAAAAAATTAAAATGTAAAAAATGGTAAAAATTAGATAGAAAGGGTGAAATGTCAAATCGGAGAAAGTTTAAGAGGTCAAACAATAATTTTGTAGTTTATATTTAAATTAGAACAATTCATAGTTCAAGTAAAGTGTCAAACCAACTACCAACCCAATAGTTGGGTTGGATCGAGTAAGAGGTCGACTCAACCAACCATTTAAGGGTTGGGCACGTATTTGTTTTTTTATTGGAACTCAATCATACCCGATTTTGTAACCGATTAGATATTAATTTATTACTTTTTATCTTCACTGTGGTGGTTCGGTCCTCCTTGATGCTCTCTTTTTTAGCTTGGTGTCTTGAGATTTAGAGTGTCTTTTTTCTTTAACCTCTTCGTCATAACCTTCACAAATCCTCTCTCCATCGTCGCCAACTTCTCACTCTCCCAGACTTCCTCTTGACTCTATCGCCTTGTCATTTGACCTTTCATGATCGCATCTCTCTATCTCTCATCAACTTATCTCTCAAGTCTCTTAGAAGTTGGTGACCTGTGCCTCTCAAAAGAAGCCAGCGCCAAGGTCTCTCTTGAGTCTTAACCTCTTGTTGCTCTTAGAAGGAGCCAATGCGTAGACACATGATACTGACCACGAGGTTCAACCCCTTCATGCTTCAGCCCTTTTGTCCTTCTAGCTCAAGTCAAAGTCATGACAAAATCTTGATTGGGCCGGGTAGAATTCATTGTTCCATTTCCACAAAACCACCGAACCTTACCCGAGTAAACTTGGTCATTTCTGCTTGGGTGAGACCTGACCCGATCCTTGAATAACCCTATTAGGGGAAATAAATGGAGAATTCTAACAATTACTTTGATATTACAGTTGAGTGCATGATATTGTCAAACAATATATCCATTAGCTTCTGTACAATCAATTTATAAAATAATCATGATTACTTGTCCAGCCAAGAGCAACTCTCCAGTTTCCCCTTGGTGAAATTTCAGTGGAGGAGAAAAGGGAGGAAGAAAGTGAAAAAGTGCTATCGTTCAGTGGCATTCTGAAAGGTCCTATGATGAATGGAGTTAGTACAGCATTGTATAAAGATGGCGACTTGAATTTAAGATATTGCTTCAAGGTGATTGACAATATAATAACTTTTTAGTCTTGTTTTCCTGTATAGTAAACTTCTGAAGTACAATGTAATAAAAAATTAATTGCAGGATGAGAACTTGGCATTCATCCCTAGTGTAACTTTACCGTCAAATGCACTTTCCTTCGCATTCAAACGTCGATTCAGTCCCTCGGACAAATTGAGGTTATTGCCTCACTCATTCTGATTTCATTTTGAGTTTATGTTGCAAGAATTCTGTCTTAAAAAACGGTGTCAGTTTCTATCTTATATGGATATATTTTTTTAAATTGACCTGATGAATGGCTATCATAAGTTTTCGTAGGAAACAATTGCTGTTTCAAGCAGATAGTGAAGTTGATTAAATGATATTCTTTTAGTTGGTTTGTTTTTCTTGTACTTTTCAGTAGTATTTCCATTCATTTGCTAATCATGAATCTTTATGGCTCTTTGAAAACTGTGTAAGACAATAAGATAGTATGAAGATGTTCATATCCAGATGAACGAAAGAAATGATATCTCCTGTATATATTTTAAGCTAATCAATGGTTTGTTTTAGAATTTGGTTCTGATAGAGCCTGATAGAAATATAATGTAAAATGGTATGACTGAAGCTCAAAAGGTTTAAATTCTATCGTATCATATTCTATAGTTTCCAGTTGTCCATCATTGTGCCTTCAGTTAACTGATATTGTGCCTAAATGATAGCCTTCAAGAACCTTGCTAGCTTACCTCTAATAGAAAGATCTTTGATAACCAATTTCGCTATGATTCTTTTATTCTTGGTCTTTGTATTTGCAGTTATTGGTATCATTTTGACTCCAACGAGTGGAGTGCTGTGTATAAGCACACCGCTGGTAAGGATCTCAAGCTTAAAGCTGGTTACGATTCTGGGGTGCGGCTTGGATGGGCATCTCTTTGGGTAAGCTTACTCTTATCTAGTAAGTTGTGCCTTCACAATGTTGTGTCCATCCAGATAATGGAAAATTCTGATGAGTGTTTTTCAACAGTATAAAAAATGTTATACTGATTTTCAGTTTCTATCACCATCAGTACTGTGTATTGACAGCTTGTCTGACAAGTAGGAGAAAAAGGTGGTTGCGTAAGGCAACTATCTTTCTGATGTTGTAGCAGTAGACGGCAAATTATAAACCTAAGCCTGGAAACTTATTAAGACTAATATGAATTTTATTTCAGTAATGAATTGCAAGCAACCTTGACTAGTTGGTGTGGAGCTATATTTTTCAAGAGATCATGTGAGGCTGTTATTAGAGATCCTCCCTCCCCTTTTTCTGCTCTGGTGTTATTATAAGTGAAGGCTTTCTATGTTTTGAGAAGATCAGGAAAGGCCAAAGTATATGTCAACGAATTCATAATTGTTTTAAGTTTCTCGAAAACCAAAACAAAATTCTGAAGATGACCTTGTTTCATTAGCCAAAGCAGCTGAAATTCTAATCGATATGATTTATTTATGCATTCTATGTATTCCAGATTTGAGCCCATTGCATCCTTTAACCCAAGTTTGCTTTCTTAACTGTCAAGGTGGGTGATGAAGATGGAAAAGCAAAGGTAGCTCCTATGAAGATGAAAGTCCAATTTATGCTCCAAGTACCTCAAGATGATATTAGGAACTCAGTGTTCATGTTTCGATTGAAGAAAAGGTGGGACTTCTAGTATCGACATCTCCCTCTTTCCTCATTCCTGTGCAGCCTGAAAAATGAGAATGAAGTCATAGATTTGAGGCTGATGTTTATTGAAACTTTTGGTTAGGGAGGATGAAACATAAGTCAAATACCACTGATGGCATTTGTTGCTACTTCCCTCCACACGCATAAATCTCAAGTCTAATTTAGCTTAATTGAACCAAATGCACTACCTCACGTTCTGAAATCACAAAAGAGCCTTTTCCTTCCTACTCCTTTGTTCTCAGGAGTGTTTACTCTTAATATTACCCAACAATAAATATTATTTAACAGAAAAAATGACATTATTAAATTATCAATGTTGTATGTTACTTTATTTGCTATACACAAATAATCTAATTAACAATTTAGATTATCGTGCTTACGCATAAATAAAGATTACTCGATAATTGTACATTTTTTATTCAAAATATTCTATGTGAATAATATTATTTATAATTTTAGTAATAATAATAATACTATGTTAATGATAATTAGTGATGTACTATTATTAGTCATTATTAGGAACATAATCTGAACATTAATTAAATAGTTATTAGTACTAATAAATGATTGTTATCTTATTATATTATTATATAATTTGTTCTATTATATTATATTATATTATATTTGTATAAGATTCAAACGGATAAATATTGAAGTAGTTCGATTTGACATAATTGTAGATTTGAAATATATATTATTATAATTAAATTTTTTTATTATTATGATTTATATTTAGAGAAATTATTATTTTTTGTTTTGGATAGATGTAAATGAAATTCTTAAAATTGAATATATTGTTTGGTTGAAATTAAAAAATGGATGTAAGTGTTTAATTAGAATAAACTATCATTATATATTAATAAATAACTAATTAAGCAAAATATAAGGAAAATTTAAAATTATCATTTTACTGTTTTGTTTCTTTTTTTATGCAAATGTACTTATTTGTGATTGAATTTTCAGCACAATTAACCATGCAATAATTATAATTACTTGCAGCAATTATAAAAAACTACAGCACATGAAATTCCAATTATATGCAATTACATCATGCCAAACATGAGATGGAAGACACTTTTAAAAAGATCTCATAGGCAAGATGAATTATAACTAATAAGCATTGTCTACAAGTAAATGTGATATGTCAGAGATAATTTTAAGTTCATTACTAATGATCTAAAAGGATTACCTGAAAAACACGCCACTCTCGAGTTTTTGTTGTTGCTACTGATATCACTATCTATCATCACCCGAAAAGCTAAAACTGAGGGTCTGTTAATCGCTAATTAGGTGCATGAGGAGTTTCATGATGCTAACAAGCAAGTGATTGCTAATTAGTCACATCATCGTCCAAATTAACCTCCATTTAGAAGCATGTGATTGGATTTCTTTCTTAATTCTGCAAATGCCAGACTTCATGTTTCTATCTTTTTCTTACATGTATTTCTATTTTTGACCAACTCGCTGTTGATATCTCAGCTATCAAGCTGTGTTCAGATCGGTCCACATCAGTGATTTTATTCATAGATCTTACCATATGATCATTTGTCTGTTACACAATGCGTAGCCCCATCGGCGGAGCTAGATAAATTATTCAGAGGTGCACATTTTAAATTAATATCATCATAAATTTTTTTATAATAGTATGTTATAATTCTTGTATGCATGTTATTGTTTTGAGAAAAAAAATTCGGTAGCTTGATGCCAAAATTCCAAAATTTTCTTTACATTTGGTAGACAAATTATTCAAGGGATGCATATTTTAAATTAATATCATCATAAAAAAATTTATAATAGTATGAACTTTTTTTTTCTCTTCTGGTGTTATTCAAGACCAAGTAATAGGAAAAAAAATAAGAATTATTTTCGCTAACATCCCTCAACTATAACTTTTTTTTCATATATAACCAATTATAAATTTATCAATTTTAATCGCTGAATTTATGTCGATTTTTCAATCAAGTCCTTCCGTTAAACTTCATCCAAAATTTTGTTAAATTTAAATAATAATTTTACCCTTTTCTTTTAAATATTACAAAACATTTAAAAAATTTAAACATAACAACTTAATTAAAATATTTCATAATTATTAGAAATTATTATTAAATAATACTTCTATCCTTACTTTATTTTTTTATATTTATAAAGTTTTTTTATTATATTAAAGAATTAAGAGTAAGAATAATATTTTATAATTACTAAAATTAACTTAGCAAAATTTTGATCGAAATCTAATGGAAAAATTAGATTGACAAATTAAATAAGTTCGGAGACTATAATTGATAAATTTATAATTTAGAGTTAGATGCGAAAAAAAATATAATTTAGATGTGTCAGTAGAAATAATCCAAAAAATAAAGATAACAGCAGAAACTATATCTCTTGCAATACTACTCACTAGAAAATACTACTGAGTTTTAGTTCACAATCCAGAGCACAAAAATTCCAAGATCAGGCTCCATCAAATGAACTTCTGAGCTGCATCTTAAAATTAGTTAAGAAGTTTCAGTCAGACTGGTTTCGAGTTTAATTCTATCGTGATCCGTGAGACTTTTTTGTGCCGTTAATTCCTAATCTAGTTAGATTCATCGACCACCTTATCACTGAAAAAAAAAGAATCGTTAGCTATACCTATCGATTAGCAAGGACAAGTCTACATGTGATGCCTTATCCACAACATAGTAAGAGAGTCCAGAAAAAAAATAGACAAGAACCTTCACCAGTTGCACACATTGAGATGGCTATGGATTAACATATCGATCTCATACTATATGTATATATATACATATTTCCACCGTAATTATCCTTGAGAATTAATAAATCGATAGCGGATTTGCTGGCATAAGATTTGTTTAGGCTCAAGGATAATAAAAGGTAAAATTAGTACTAAACATTAGAATGAATGTGGGCAGGTACAAGAAGTCAACGTTGCTCCTATAAAAAAGAGAACAAACACATATAACACAATTAACAGACTAACCTTCCAGCTAATCAGACATGAAATCAGTACTGTAACATGGAATGGGGTCACAGCTAATAGTTAGGAAACATTACAACTACTTGTGCCTCCTCCCCCATCAGTGCAAATAGGCAGTCTGGTACTGGACCTGGTAGCCGGTGCCGTAATAAGTAGTATGAGTAGGAGAGATGGTGTAGGGACCAGAAACCATTAGTGTTGGATGATGAGTTTCAGTTGGGTAGGCATACTGTCTATCATATGGGTACGGATATCGTTCTGCAGGTGCGGGGTAAAAGCTTTTCTCTGGCACGCTTGTAAGTTCTGGAGGTGCTCGGTAGAAGCTTTTGTCTGTCATGCTAGTTCGTTCTGGGGGTGCTCGATAAAAGCTTTTGTCTGGCATGCTAGTGAGTTCTAGAGGAGCGCGGTAAAATCCTTTCTCCTGCGTGCCAGTAATTTCCAGAGGTGCTCGGGGAAAGCCTTTGTCAGGCATTCCAGTAATGCGAGAGGCATACGTTGCGCCACTAGCACAGGGCCTTTTGCACTGCGGCTTTGCAGCTTCAACAGATCTTCTCTTGTCAGCCTTGGCATTTTCTAGTTGGAGAACTCGTTTCTGAAGTGGATCGACAGGATATTGCTCCTCAAGCTTGTGCTCCTCAATGCTCTTAATCACAATTTTAAGGGCAGAAAGCTCACGTTCATCTGCTTCATTCTGAAATGGGAAAATGGTCAATATAGTTGGAAAATGAGCTAGAACATCATACTGTGAATAAGCGAAAACCAATTCGAACAGAAAATAAAAGATGAGACGAGTAAAAGTGGAAAGAAGCCATATTTTAGGCAGCCACCCAATGCAGGCCACAATATCTCAATTAATTAATGTAAGATTCACCAAATCTTGCAGACTTTGCCAGAATTGTCATTTTCTATGAAGATCTATTTCTACCTCCTATTAACTCTTTTGGTTCTCAGAATGGGAAGAGTGAAAATAGAAGAAGTCAGAAAGTAATTCAAAAGCATTGCTGTTTCCATTTCAGCCATGGAGCAGCCTATTTAATACGCATTCAGCTTGAATCTAGTTCCCTAACTATCCAAAATCTTCCATAAAGTTTATATTATCTTCAATACCAATGCAGCACTTTCAAGTTCTGGGAGCCATGAAGTATGGTTTTCTTTCTAAATAAATATCGTTTTTAACTAAGCATTGTGTACAAGAGAATTATTCAGGACAAATTTAAAGTCCATAATTGGTTAACTAGACAATAAATTCATCTATGTTTAGATGAATCAGATCAGCAACTTAAGATTGGCCTGTCTGGAAATGCACTGCCAGCAACAAAACTCGTAATATATTAAGGCCCATCTGTAATTTCAAATTTAATAAAACTTAAGAATCTCACATGCGCGCCAGGAGACATGCTTCCTGCCTTGACCTGTGATACTTTCCTTACCTCCTTCAGGTATGCCTTCAGTAATGTCACTGGGGAAAATTGCTCAGTTAATTCGAATGCAATTGCTAGATTAACAGCCTCAATCTGCCTTCCACAACTTAGTAGTACTTCAATCAAACCTGATATATAAATAAGTTTGATGAGAAGTGATGAAAAATTATCAAATGGACATACACGAATCATTAACAGATGAATCCGGCAGATATAGTCTAAGCATTATTTTTTAGGAGTATAATCTAAGTACTCAAAATTGTCCTCAACCGCAGAGCGAACATCCAATGATAGAAAGCAACAGAACTACATAGATACTTGCCGACGAGTAGTGTAAGTTAAAACTGCACATCATGTCAGATAGCATATGTACAGTTGGATGATTACAGAAATGAGCATCCTTTAGACCCTAATTTCTAATAGTGCCTACAAAAGTATGTTTTGTTTTTTCCGCTCCTCCGTGTCATTTATGGGATAACCATACAACGGTGTTCTTGTGTAAACACACATGATAACTAGAGATTGCACAAGGACGGGAGAACTAAGAAACACTAAGCTCCAAGACAACACAATGCATGAAGCCTAGGGGTAAAGTGGAATACACAGAAAGCATGCAAATACCTGGCATCTTTTCTGACAAACCAAGTGAACGGCATAGATCAACTGCTTGACGTCGTCGCGTGACAGCTGGTATAAGTTTGCAGATATTCTCTTGATTGAATTCGGACACAATATCAAATGTAGCTAAAAGCTGGAGAAAAGCATGTGCTTCCAATGAGTTCCCACCACTGGCATCAACATCAAGACCATCCAACTTTGGTTTCCACTCTCTAGCTATCATCTTTGCTTTCTCTTGAATATCTGATGTAAGCATTTGTCCAGCAGAAAGTGAACCCAGGAGACCATCAGCCATGAGCTGTTCAAGAGATTCCATCAACATAAGACAGGTTCTTCTGAGGCCCAAAAGAGACCCATCCTTCTTTCCATCTGATCCTAGTATCTCTCCAGAGTAAAAATTCTTCAAGGATTCCAAAACCAAAATGAAAGGATTTGATGCACTTCTTAAAGCAACTGGAATTTCTTCACGTATGGAGCTCAGATTCTTACGGTTGTCCGAAATGAACTTATGAAGCTTTTCTGCATCCATGTCCTCACATATTTTCATCAGTTCTGTACAAGGTTTGCCTTCTGCAATTCCAATTTTCACGGGCCTGACCTCTTTAAAGTCATACTTCTCTATGCAGCTGGTTCGGTTTTCTGAAACAAAATTAGAATCACCAAAATTTGTAGCATAACTGCTAGCTTTCGGAGGACTAGTACTGCATTTCTCAAATGTAGCAGATAAAGAAGCATCTCGTTCTTCCTGCAACCGGTCCAAAGAAGCAAGTTCCTTAGTCACAACTACAGCTTCCCGCTTCTCCAACATATTCCGAGTCTCTGAAGCAATTACTATGTATTCCTTTTCATGGTTTTCCAACTCTTCGAATCTCTTTTTAAGGGAAATCTCAAGTCCACGGAAATGTGCTTCAAGTTCTTTCCACTTCACGTTCAAAGATACGGCACTATCACTTTCAAGTTCCGTGAATGCATGGTGAAGCTGTTGAATCTTAGAGGTTGTTGAATCAATGAGCGTAGCAACACAATGTGAATCAGCCATGGATGAGGATCCTGCCAGAAACAGACAAAAATATATGATGTATTAAAGTTCAAACTTTCACAAACATCAAATTTATTGATTGCAGCAACATATCCTTCTTCACAAACAAGGAACCAAAACCACGCATAGGCTGCTACACCCGCCAACTAGTGGTATTTTGTTTGAATAAATACATTTGTTTGTCCCTCTGGAGTGATAAACAATTAAAAATTACAGCCTGCTGTGACTAATATCCAAATCAATGCTAGCCAATGACCAAATGGATGAACAGATATTTTAGGTGGAAAACAAGTTCAATTACTTTCTTTTTTTAAGGGAAGTTCAAATACCTTCTAGCAAGCATGCAAAAGGAATTAGCATACGTCAAGCAATCACCATTTGGTAAGTATTTATTTAGCACAAAGAATGAATAATTAGACATGAAGATCCATGTTATTTCATGTTTCCAACTCAATCGCCTGTTTGTGAATTAGTAGTTACAAGATCCATCTATGGTAAACAATGCAAAGCTTTGTGCATATTGAAGAGGAACAAAAATTTCAACATGTAAAAGAAAAAATGTGTCCCTAGGAAAAAGAAGAGACTAATATCTATCGCCCATAGTAAATCATAAACACATCACTCATTAGCACCTGACTGCGGTAAGGATGGACTCCAAGTTGTCAGCTTATTACTTGAAACCAAAGCACCAAACAACCAACTAACATCAAATTCATTAATTTTTCACCCCAGTAAAGCAATACAAAGCTGAAAAAAGTTATCAAATTCATTAATTTATCAAAGATGAGCAAATTGGCTATATAAATTTCTTTAACACAGAAAAATTTGTTTAAACACAAACCTAAATCTTAAGATAAAAGCATCACTTACAAAACATTCATAGCTTGACTCTGTGCATCAACATACATCCAAAAACTTCCATGACCTAAAACACTAGACCATAAACGGACAAGAAACAGCCAAAGGGAACCAATAAATTGAACCCAGAACCTAATTTTTGAAATTAATAAGATAGCAACAAAGCATGCTTGAAGATCTGCCTTACTACTGCATTCCCAGCTCAATTTGAACAAAGCAGCCATAAAAAAGTGATGAACACCATCAAAACCTAATTATTGTAGGAGAAAGCATAAAACAAAAAAATATCATGAAAAAAGCTCAATTTTTTCATTTGGGCGAAAAAATTGCAAGTCCAAATTGGTCAAAATTTGGCAAAAAATTGAGCTCTAAACACCGCAATCTGCAGAAGGCCCAAATCTAATCACTGAATCCAAAGCATTAAAATAAGCTCAATTGTTTTGTCTTTCCAATATTACAATCTCCACAGACCCCCAAACTTGCTCATCGTTCAAAAGTAATAATGAACACAATACCATCCATATGCCTCTTATAGTTTCCGAATATGCAAAATCCCAATATACGTAGCGAATTTAGTACAAAGAAAGAAAATTTGAAATCAGAAACAGCAAAACATTACAGCATAAAGAGCTTCAATGTCATCCCTAAGAAAACATCCTCAAATAGAGCAAATTAGACGAAAAGAATGAAACTTATTCCATAAGCAACACAATATCATAAAGTTCAGATCTTTTTTCCAGTTTAAGCATTACATGATCACAGATACAATATTTTGGAGTCTAACACCACAAAAGACAGAATAATAGCACCAAAGCACGCATTCAATGCATTTCGGAGCTCACTTCAAGCAAATTAACCACGAGGAACGAAAACCTGAGTACCCAAATCTCACCTAAACCTAATTACCGCGTTAGAAAAGAAAGCTCAAATCTTTGCTGCAAGCAAGCATTTTCAAACTGAAAGGCATCAAATTAGGCGCAAAAGCACAGATCTGAGCGGAAATCCAGTGAAAGGAAACTGCTTACTGGGAAGCTCAATCGATTGAGGCGGCGCCGCCCGACGACGACATCACGGAAGGTTTCGGTACGCAGCGGAAAGCGGAGCCGAAAGGGAGCGCGACGGCTTCCGGCGGCCTTTTATACATGCACTTTACCAAAAGCGCGGGGACGTTCGATGGGACATCAAACCGTCCAAAGGGATATAAACGGCGCAGATTTGTTGTACGATCTCGTCGACCGCTTCGGACCCGACGCGGGTGCAAATTAAATTAGCGGACTTAGGGCCCCGCTTCTCTGCTGGTTATGGCTTCAATCGCGTTCGACAGGATCTTATTCAGATTTCTCATTTCTAATTGGATATCACCGTGGCACATCAGAAAATGAGCTTTTTCGATAAATTATATATATATATATATATTTTATACCCACTTGAATTTCTCGTTGTGTAGGATTATTATTACCTGACTAATATTGAATTGAGATAAAAAAATAAAAATGATATTCCTCTGATCTCGAGATTTAAACTCGGGGTTATTAATTTTTAATCTCTCAATTTAAAACACATACGATAAATTATATATTAATGTTTCAAAAATTATGGTACAAAAAATTTATGAGCTCTAATAGTCTGTCTAAAAATATGATAAGCAATAAAAGAATAGAGAGATTTGATGACTATCCAGTGGTAGTACACCAAGTTTCGGAATTTTCATGGCAATTGACTTTTCTTAACAAAATAGAGATCAACTTCACTGAATTACTCTCAATCAACCCAATTGGGCACATTTAAGCAATACACATTTTCATGCCATTGCTTCCACAATTTACTTTGATTACCATTAGGTGAGTAGAGCGAAAAGCCTGCACCCCGAATTTTTCGATTAGGTGAGAGGAGAAAATGAGCATTTTAAGTAGGGAACGATAAAAATAATGTTCTTCTTCCAATTTGGATTGGTAAATAGTCCAGATGTATCAATATCCCAATTTATTTTCTTAACATTATTAAAAAAATATAAACATATTAAGAATAAAATATTTGTGCAGTTTTGTAAAGTACAGCGCGACTCAATAACATTCGCACCGTGCATACATATTAGAGCGAACTTATGAGTATAGGCTCATGCTAAAAGATTTGCATATTAATATAAAAAGAAATGAGTCCCTATAATTTAGAACGTTGCACACTCATATTCTCCATGTATTAATATATTCAAAACATATAATTTAATTCTATGTAATAAATTTTTACATAAAGTTAATACTATCCCAATTATATAATTGAATATCTAATATGAACATTATTTGTTATTATCATACTATAATAACAAATTGGACCAATTATATGTTTAATATATTATTTCGGTTTTAGCCATAACTACATTGAATACTTTGGACCTTAAGAACTTATAAAATTATATCGATCCGGAGTATACAATTTTAATATGCATTAAATGTTGGAATGAAACTATTTAAGTATTTGATAAGTCATTTTGAGTTTAACGAATTTGATCATTGAAATTTGTTTATCCACCAATTTTGAAGACTGTTAAAATATGCCTCAAATTTAACTCGAGGTCATAGACTTCAAAAGTATGTCAATAATACCTCTATATCGTCAACTCCCAATTAATTTTAAATTCATAAAAAGTTTGTCAACCAACTCTTCACTCCCACAAATAAATTATACAAATGATCATTCAACTTTCGTTCATTCTCAAGATGATCTTTATCATATGGTTATCGAAATTGAAAAATTTTACAATCACTATTATTTTGACTTGAGTATCGTTTGGTTTTCAAATTAAAAATACTTATGTGGATTTAACCTATACAATTTTCACTCAACAATCCATCATTAATCCCTCCTACATAGCATAGATATATTAATAAAATAACAAAATAAAAAAGTACAACAACCCCTCCTTAGGGGTTATCACCCCTTGTCGAGAGAGGGAAGGCCTCTCTCTCTCTCTCTCTCTTTCTCTCTCGTGCGAGATAGGGGCGTTGATCCTCCTCTATCTCTATGGGTCGCCTCCCCTCTCTCCCAACTCCTCACTACTGTGCATATTTTTTTTTATTTTTATTAATTTTTTTGCCACTTAATAGGGAGTATTGATGTGTACAAGAGATGTATGCATGGAGGAAGAAATGCATATGTGAATCTAATTAGGGGTGTTCACAGGTCAGCTTTGACTCAACCCGAATCCAAATATGTAATTCGATTGATTTTGTTCAGATTGAGTTGATTACAAATTAGTCATCGAATATGATTCAACTCGATTGATTTTCTTCGGGTTGAATCGGGTCGGATCATCAATTTATCCAATTAATTTTTTATATATTTTTTAATTTTTTTATAATATTAAATAATTAATTATATTTTAAGAAAATAAAGAAACATATTTTTTCAAAAGTTTGTAATACTTTTTAAATAATATAAGTATAAATTTTTAATATATTTTAATTTTAAAATAATATAAAATTATTAATAAGAATTAATTGACTTAAATTTAATAAAAAATATATAAAAGTTCGGGTCATCGGGTTGGATCGAGTTGATTAGATTTGAAAAAATAAAATTTGTATCCAACCCATTAATGATCGGATTATGATCGGATCGGTTCGGATATGACCTTCCGTCAATGATCTGATCCGACCTAATTGAAATTGAATCGATTCGGATCATCGGGTTTATCAGGTCGATCCGACCCAATGAACACTCCTATGAGTGATAGCCATATAAGAAAATAATTTGAAAAAACAACGATAAATATGACCATGGATGAAAGATTTTACAAGGTAGATGACCATCTTATTATAAAATATAGTTTAATAATGATATTAATATAGCGAGTAAAGTTGAGTGATCATTTGTGTAAATTATTCTTATATTTTTAGGTCACCTTATTTTAAATGCATGGAAAGTCTCCATTTTACAATATCCCAATTGTTTTACCAAGCAATATGCATCTCAACAATTTCATAATACATATTGTTTGATTCAGTTGTTGAAAATATTTAGGGTGTGTTTAATAGTGGTGTAAGATTAATGCTTTGATAAAAGTAGAACTTGCTTTTTATTACGTGTGTGTTTGATGAAAATTTTTATAATTATTTTTTTAAATTGGTTATTATTGACAATTATTTTTGTGCATTGACAATTATTTTTGTGCATTGACAATTATTTTTGTGCTTTTTTTATATAATTAAAAAATCCTTCTTCTCTTTGCAGTATCAAATAACCACCTTTATATGAAATTAGCTTTGGTAAAAAACTTTACCAAAGACAGCCTTATTTATCAAATATGCAAATAGAGGCCAAAGTACTTTGTTCATGGAGTGCACTCTCCTATTCTTTCTGATGTTCTTTTTTTCTCCTCCAGAAACCAATCTTCAAATCATTATGTATTTTATACTCTAATCAATTGAATGTCTTCATCTTTCAGGGAACAATTTTGTTACACGATTACAACCCGAAGAAGTGATATCCACAAAATTACAAGTTAAGAGTATTATTTTTCAATATTATGTTTGGTTCCCCCAACCTCACTCTGCATGCGCTCAAATAATTTCCTAATGGGTAATAGTAAGTTTTCAAATTACTTCATGGTGAAGACCACACGTAATAATAATAGTTATTTTTTAATAAATATATAATGTTATAAAATTAAAATAAATAATAAAAATAAAGGAGATTTATGATCAGGGACGGACCCAAAAAAGAAAGATAGAGAGAGCCAAAAAGTTGGAGAACTAAAATATATAATAATAAATAAAAAAAATAGGAGAGACTTAAATTTGAACCATAAACCTTTAGATGTTAGTCAAAATCACTTATCAATTATGCTAGTTAGATAATTATCATAATTTATTAGTATTTATTTTATTTGTTGACTATAACTACTATATACGTATATCTACTTTATATATTTTTTTTTGTTTTTAATTATCATTATAAGTTGCTACGTGGTATTCATTTCAGCTAAGTCAATATGAAAGCTTGCATTTATTGCTATTGTTGATTAAAAAGATGGACGAGGTTATTTAAAATTGAAGTTGGAGGAGTAAAGTTAGGAGATCAATCATGAAAATAAATTCATTAATTTATGGATCACATAATTCTGGGGATCCTTTTGGTTGGTGGTGTTCTCTTCCTGACTTGCAGGATCACAGGGATATGCATGCAGATCTTAAGGGATTGATTGCTTATTTCTGAAACTAACAAACTGTTCAGAATTGACTTTCTGAATTCTATTGGAACTGCAAGAACATCACTCCATCCAATCAACCATGTGCTGTGAAGAACTATCATGGATTGTAAAATTACAAGTATGCTTTGATAAAGCTCTTTTTTTTTGTCTAATATTTTGCTGAAACTTTAAATTATAAGGAACATGACCTGAATGCAGCTTTAAGGAGGATTTAAATATAAAGATACACAAACACTTCAATTCAAGTAGATTAAAGGATATGTGTTCCAATCCTCTCATGCCCAGTGCTTGGTGACATGAAATAATTGTCCCCAAAACCATCTAAATATCGTCCATACTTCCACTGTTCACGCCTCTCTGGGACAAAAGAGTGTAACCATGGCAAGTGGCCGAGAAGGACCTCTCCATTGTCACATTGTGCCCATGAAGACCTGTTCCATTGTTCTTATTCTGCAGAATCCAATCATTCACGGCAGACTTTAAGAAAGTTTTGTTAGTTGAAAGTATTATTCTCTCTCCATCCATATACTTACAGATTAGAAGCATGCTGATGAACAGACCCAAGAGGAACCCCAGACTATTAAGCTACTGGGGGGCCTGAATCACCATTGATAATGGTGGTTGTACATCAAAGTCATACTCAGTTAACTCTCTCATCCCAGTGTCAACACTAATTTGAACCAGAACACAAGCAAGATGACAAAAAGAAATGATAAAAATGGGTTCTCAAAGTTTCTGTCAACTTCATGAAGTCTGATAGATTCATATACTTCCAGTCTAACAAGAAGGGTAAATCTACATTTTAATCTCTTCATTTCTTGCAGCAGTTGGTTTTGTTCCATGTACTGTGGACCAAGTCATGGACTTGATGGACAATTGTCCACAGGAGGGGGCATGGCATCATCTATGTTCTAATCATGAAAGGGAGACGAGCTGAAACAACAGCACGCCATTGCAGGTGATCACAGCATCTGGAGTTCATACCAAAGTCCAAAACTGACAGACAGACCAAGTCAGTGGTGCCGACATCCAAATCACCATCACAGTATTAAAAAAAAAATAGATTTTTTGTACCCCTAATGAGCTTATTTTAAGAACACGCAAATCGTCCAACATTTCCTTCAAACTTTTAATTGTTCTCTTTGTAGAACTTCCTGTGCAGCAACACTTTGGGTCCCTTTGGGAGCGGAAGGAGGATAAAGGTGAAGAAGAAAAAGAAGGTTAATAATTTGTTCTTATTTGATCGTATTGTTAATGAATAAGCATATTTATTTCATTTATCTTCATTCCTCTTCAAGTTGTGTAAAGAATGAAAAAAATATTTATAATATATTTTTAATTTTAATTATATATAATTAAATATATAAACATATATATTAAAATATATTCCGATAAAAATTATAATTTTTTTTATGTAAATCAAGCAAGGTTAAGTTTTTTCATCTCTAGTCTTTTTTTATTTTCTTTTCTAATTTCTCCTTCCCTCCGGTACATCCCTTTCCTCTTATTGTTGGACCAAACATACCCGTGCATAATGTATCAAGAAAAATAATTTATTCTCATAAAATTTTAATCTAAAAATCATCTTAATATCCATATCTATAAAATATCTTAAGAAGTTGATATTATTAGGTGACTATATCCGCCTAAATTAGGAGGATATACTCATGAAATTATATGATATGACAGAAGTGACATGTCTCATACTAACTACATGGTTCAAGGTCCTACCAGTAATATTCATATATCTACATACTTTAGCTGCAGCGAATCCGACAAAGTGTTCAGTCATCCACACTGATCCAATTGGGAGGTGAAGGATTCGTTATGCACGGCTTCCACCAAAAATAATAAAAATGAAATATGTTGTTATGCAATCGAATGACTCACTCAGACTAAAAAAAATCTACTAATAAAAGATCCAGACAAAATCTATAACTTGAGGCAATGAGAAAACGGCGAAGAGTTGATGGTCGCACGTGGTAATCTGGATTTAAACGAACTCCAACCTTTACCGCGCAACTTTTTTTTTTTTGGTTTCTGCTGCTTCTCTTGTTCACAGCAGAGGAGAAAAAAAAAAGTCGCCCTTGTTGCTGCCGCAAGAAAAGGCTTTGAATACTTCAACGCCCCTCAATCTTTCCACTTTCTCTAAGCCCCAAAAGTATCATCCATTTTCGATCTTCTAGTCACAGTCCCGGCCTCTCTCTGATTCGTGCAAAAAGATGTGATTTTGAGTTTATATCCAAGAACAGTAAGGTCAGGCTTTGATTTGAATTAGACTTTTATTTTAAAGAAAGATGTGATCTTTAGCTGTTTTTTGATGTCTTTACGACGAGGAAGTGAGATTTTGACACGGGTTCGAGTTTTTTGGTAGAAAGATGATATCTTGGAGCCATTTTCTTGTACATTCACTGCAAAAAAAAAAAATGAAATTTGGATTTGATTTCTTCGATGAAAAGTGAATGCGCTTGTGGTTGAATTCGAGGTTTGGTTTGTCGTAGAAGGATGAAAATTTCATCGACTTTCTGAAATATGTCTTGGTAATTCAGAAAACAATTTGTCACCAAACTGGGAGATATTTTGGTTTGCTTCAAGCTTGTTTTTTTTTATTATTGAATAGAGTAGAACTCGATCTTTTAAGTCATAAAATTGATATTTTGAGATGAACTTGAGCGTTTACAAGATCGATTTTGGAGCAACTGCGGATCATTCTTCAGAAGAGAAGACATGGACAAGGTGGCGAAGCTTAAGCGGGAAATCTCGCGGCAACTCTCTGCAGGATCGACTTCGATCAGCTCCATGCGGCGTAGCTTCCAGCGGCAGTCATCGCTGGACCCGAGGCTCAGCAAGCGTTTCACCTTCGGCCGGCTGTCGTCCTTAGATCCGAACAAGCAGGACGCCGCCAAGGACGAGAAGCCGCTGAAGTTGCCGGAGAATTTTGACGCCACCATGCAGCTCCTGTTCATGGCGTGCCAGGGGGATGTAAAGGGTGTCGAGGAGTTGCTGAAGGATGGCGTAGATGTAAACAGCATTGACCTCGACGGCCGGACGGCGCTTCATATCGCGGCATGCGAGGGTCGTCTGGAGGTAGTCAGGCTACTACTCAGCTGGAGAGCCAACACCGACGCCAGAGATCGGTGGGGGAGCACGGTAAAAGAGTTCAGAGATACATCTTGTTTCCTTTCAAAAGGTTGCAGTTTTTGGCTACTGAAGCAACTTAGCCAACATGTTGATGTAGCTCAGTAAATTTTCTAGCTGACAATGTCTAGTTTGCACTTGGTCTTTCATCAAATTTGCTATTTTCATCTCATCACTTAATCAGTTGCATTGGCCAACTTCATTAATGACAGATGCAGCATTGTGGCAGTTGCCAATCCAATTTGTTCCAACTGCTGAATGATTTACCTCTTGTTATGCAGGCCGCTGCGGATGCTAAATACTACGGAAATGACGAGGTCCATGAAATTTTGAGGGCAAAAGGAGCAAAAATTCGGGTAGTACTCAACTCTCAAGAATCAGCTGAAAAAATTGCATCTCTTTTGACATGGAACAAACTTTCAGTTTTAACAACCTAATTATGTTTGCTCCCCTAGAAAATCACAAAGGCTCCGATGGCAGTGTCGAATCCACGAGATGTTCCTGAGTATGAACTGAATCCTTTAGAAATTCACTTCAGGCGAGGTAGTGAGCTCTTAAAGGTAAGGCCCTTTATATCAAAGCATTTCAAGTATGACCAATATTACATCAGCTTGTCTGTTATCAATGTTACTGCTGAAGCATACAGTCTACCTGTAAATACATTTGAAATAAGTATGCACTACTACTCATATTTAATGCCTCTACTTTGAACTGTAGGGCACTTATCAAGTAGCTAAGTGGAATGGAACGAAGGTCTCAGTGAAGATACTTGACAAAGATGAGTTTACAGATCCAGATAGCATGTACTTCCTCAGACTTTCCATCTTTTACCATGCAAATAGTTGCTTCGGAATTTAAATTGACACTGACGGTCTTTTTTATATGCAAGACAACATTTTAATAATAGAACTTTAGCTCATTTCGTTGAAATACAGAATATGGCAGGTGGACAGATCATACCTCTTTTTGCAAGTACCAGTGTTCTTCCTAGTTCCTACATGGAACTGGAGCACTCCTTACTCCAATTAGAGAAATGACTCCTTTGACTATTGATACAGAATGTGGATTCTGTCTGCATATCTCTTATCACCAGTGTAGTATATCACACTGATAAGCTTATGATTGCATTCCTGCAGAAATGCTTTCAGGAGCGAGCTTACTCTTATGCAAAAAGTTCGGCATCCTAATTTGGTTCAATTTTTTGGAGCTGTTACCCAAAATATTCCCATGATGATTGTTTCTGAGTACCATTCAAAAGTAAGCTTTCTTATTCAAGGTGCTGAAAATTTTGGAGCAGAGAACTATGAGAGATTTAACTTTCAGTTTCAGTTGGCTGTGATTTTTCAATATGTTAATCTTTCTAGTTTCTGTATTGACGTACTTCTTTCTATGGATACCTTGTCCAACTTTATTTCAACTGAAGAATTTCATAAGATACTTAGAATTCACTCTCTTTTCTTGTTTTTGAATTTGAGTTAAGATGATGATTCTTGAGCTTGGACTTTTAGCCTGTGTACTCTTTGTTGTTTCTCAGGGTGATTTAGAGAGCTATCTTCAGAAGAAAGGAAATCTCCAAGCACTTAAACTTCTTAGATTTGCCCTTGACGTTGCAAGGCATGCAATTTATCCTGTGTTGCATTTGTTATTTCTGTTGATGCAAACTAAATGAAGCTGTGCTTTTATATATCATCTATTCTATAGTTATTATGTCGCTCCTCTGAAGATTCTATAACTGCAGGAAAGTGATTTTGCTGCAGATCTTGTCTCATTCAGTATTCTTTGTCCACCTTATTATACGCTAAAAAAAGCATGAAACTGTTTTGTCTAGTTGCTTATTTAATGTATAACAAGATCTTCCTCAACATTGCTGTTGTTTTCTTGATATGCTTATCTTTCAATCATAATATTTATTTTATGTATTCTTTACCTGAGTATGATTATAACTGAGAATTCAACTTAGTTTATCTCTGAAATTGGATGGTAATGTCATGCTCTCTACCAGATAATCAGCATGTGCATTCTGGCTTTCTATGACATGCCGTCTAACATTCACACAGTTCCTTTTTTTTTTTGCTCATGGATTACTTTTCCATCCATGTGAAGTTTTAATATCATGTAATGTTTTTGTATTACAATATTTGATGCTCCTAGCCAAAGTGTGCATCTTTTACCTTCTCACAAGATGTTACTTGTTTCTTTTGTATTCAGGGGAGTGAATTATCTTCATGAATGCAAACCGGAACCAATTATCCATTGTAATCTAAAAACAAAGTAAGATGATCCATTTTGCAACTACCTGTGTAAGGATGATAAAGCAGCATTGATTCAAACTTCATATTCCATTCAGTTGCGTGCTATATGATTCTTTGGCAACGTACCAGAAATATTATGCTGGATGATGGTGGGCAGTTGAAGGTTGCTGGCTTTGCCTTGGTTAAGCTGTTAAATTTATCAGCAGACAAATATCAGTTAGCACATCCCATGACAGATGTTGATAGTAAGTAACTACTTACTTTATCCTGATCATAATGTGATCGCCTACTCTTTTAGCGAGGCCATAGAAGTATTACATGGCTCTGCCACCCAGTAAAGCAGCTAATTATTCAAAATTATTCAAGATGTCTAAACTTGTACTTGAAGTATTGCAGAATGAACAACCCAAGGATTTATCTTTTCTATTCTAAATTCCAGTTTTCTAAAAGATGTTTTTTTTTTGTTTTTTGTTCAATCCATTGTAGATACTCAGTATTATTTGTTCAGTTTTCTTGATAAAGCTGCTAATTTAGTGACTTTTCTTCAGGTTTTTATGTCCAAATGATTATAATCTAAATTAAGTTTTTTTTAGTACCATAAGTACCAATATACATCAAAGAAATTGCATTTAAGGCATTTCTATTGTCCACTTACATTTTGAGTATCACAATCTATAGCATCTCATGCTGCTTCTTTTTTTTTGCTTCCTTATTTTCTTGGAAATTAGTATGTTTCATACTTTTTAAGAGGAAACTTTTGCAACCATTATTCACCGGTAGTGCACATCAAATTGAACATTCTTGATTACTTATCAAATATGATATGTTTGACTCTATCAGTGCAGTCAACACAAGGAGATGGTTATCGAACCATTTAATCTGAAATTGTAATTTGTTTAGGTGTTTCATGCGCCCTATGTTCTTTGGCCTCTGGGATGTCTATTAGAGAATTATACCCTGGTTTTGATAACTCGAAAATCTTTCTCTCTTAATGCAAATAAATAGATCGATTTCGTCCAAAAATAAATAAATAAATCATAGACTTCTAAGATTGTAGGAAAACATTTCATAACTACTTGGCATCTCAAAATTCTAAGCTGGGAATTACTTGGTACTATGGAATGACCATTTAAATTATCAACTCTTTACATGCAGTGTCACTCATTTTCATGCAGAAATTTATTTTGCGAACTACTGTTCTGATGATGAATTTGATGCATGTAGGTGCCTATATAGCTCCTGAACTGTACAGGAACGAAACATTTGACAGAAGTGTTGATGCATTCTCCTTTGGTTTCATCCTTTATGAGGTTTTTTCCTCTTCCATTATGCTTTTAATATGGTCGGTTTACATCTTTTGGCAAAGTTAAACACACACACATTAGACTGATAATATTAACCGAAACACCAACTGGAGAATTCAAACTCATTAAAATAATCTAACATGCCTGTTGATCGTAGACAAAATTTTAATCTCTCTTTAATTGATCATAAGAGCAATCAGAGAGACGTTAATATTGACAACACAAGTGTGGTAGTTGTACACCTCATGGCATATTTAGTGGGAATCCCCATTTGTAAAACCTATAAACATGCTCTGATAAGCGTATGAACAAAAAGTGCATGCTGATCTTTGCCAGTGAGAAATACTTCAAACGTTAATGAGTGTCGAGAATATTCATTCTCGCTTGGCACTGTGATTCCCCTGACATAATGTCTTATTATATCCTCTGATACAAATTTTGGTGTATTCACATATTGTTTCTCATTCAATCGAAAACTTATTCTGGTAGTTCATTCAATATCACATTTGTGTCTATACTGTGGCTATAAAGAAAAAATTCAACATGGCTAATTATGAAAGAGTAGTCAAGATATGAAATCTCTTGGCCATTAACTAGATCCAGACTTTCAGGTTATGGGTCATGGTTCCTGCAAAGGAACTCAAAGGTTGTTGTCTGAGGTTCATTCCTGCAAACAGGATTCAGAGACATCTGATAATTCTGCTTGACAAACAAATGAATATTTAAATTTAAATAAACTGCTTTACTGCAATTCAATTTCTTTATGGTATTTACATTGTACGTATGTTCTTGAACATTGACGCGAAAACACTATGACAGCTAGACCTGCCAAAAGTTTAATTATAATGTTTGTCAGATGCTTGAAGGAGTACCAGCTTTCCATCCTAAAGCTCCACTGGATGTTGCTAAAATGATTTGTTCTGAGGGAATGAGACCGCCGATAAAGAACAAATCCAAGAATTATCATCCAGATCTGAAAGAGTAAGTATTCAGTTTATGAATTTACTGAATCTTGAAGTGCACCCTCTAAAATCTCATGGCCCAATCTTCCACAACAGATTTACTAAATCAGTGCTGGAAATTGTCTGTCGAATATGAATTCCACAATCTTTCTCTAGTCAGGAGACCACAAATAGTAATACTGCCTTTTTATCGATGGAACAATGCAGGTTAATCCAAGAATGCTGGAATCCACAGCCCATGATGCGTCCAATATTTTCAGAAATAATTTTGAGGTTGAGCAAGATGTATGATCATTGTTCTAAACAAAGTAGATGGAAGGACAACTTCAAACTCCCTTGGTATGTTCCCCTTATAACTCTAATTTCTGTTTCTGTATACAGTAAAGAAGGCAACACAACGAGTTGTATTTCACATTGAAAAAAAAAGAAGAAGAAAAAAAAAACTCTGTTAATGTGTATAAGAACAATAAAATGGATGTTGACAACTACCAACATATGTGATGCACTTTCTTCTTTGCTTTCTCTTTGTGCACTTTTTTTCATCAATCTACTTAATAAAATATAAGCTGCATGTCTCTATTTAGCCTAAGTACATTTTTTTCAATCATGCCTTTGATTTTTTTTTTCGGTTACAAGCATGCCTTTGATTTTAAACTACTGTTTACATTGCAGGAAATAACAATGGAACAAGATCCCTGGTTTTGGTGTACTAGTAGTAATACATGTACATGTTGTATCTCATGTGAGAACTTCTAAGAATAAAGATGGAATGTCCTCTTATTCTTGCAACAATAAACTAGTTATGGAATCTAGTATTAGCTAAATATATCTTTGTTGCGGGTTCCTCTTATGTTATTTCTTTTGCCTTTTAAACAACTTTCTTATGCAAATTTATGATAGAATCTGCAGTATCTTTTATGGCTATCTCTAGTTCTTTATGAGTTTTTATCATTCAACAATCTCAAATGAGCACTATCTTCCAAACATATTATGGATGATTGTCTACAATGTTCCTGTAACAAAAGAAAAGGCAAAATAGTTTCCTACAAGTTAAAAAATGAATAAAAGGGAAACTATCTAAAAGTTCCCAATTAGAGTTCTAAGTTAAGATAATGACCATTTCAACATGTCTGCTATTAAATGTAATATATAGGCTTTATGATGGAGAAAAAAACTAGGTTAAAATCTTCTCAAGATCTACAGTTTACAGGTCTACCTTTGCATGAAAATTTGGCGGATACGGATTGAACACGACGGCCCGGCCGAACCAATTGCGGCGCCGACTTTAGCCGAACTTCATTGATCCGGATGTTTGTGTTAAATGGACGACCCAATTGAATCAAGATGTTGTTTGTCTGTGTTGATCTTGTGTGGCTTCTTTCTGACTACACTGTTTGATAAAAAAAAACACTGGCAAATCCAAATAAAAATGCAGAAAAATGGAACCTGTTTTGTGCGATGGGCTTAAAATAAGGCCCAAAATTTGCAATATCTGTGAACTTTGGGCCCAGTCCATAATATTTATAACAAAGTGAAAGTTTTGAGTTTGGGATGGTGGACGCAAACATGGAGAAATCCAAGGTTTCGTTCTCCCTCTCCGGCCCCAAATCCTCCGGGAAACCTTCCGCCGCCGGCGCCCTCTCGTCCGGCGACGAAGACGACGACGAAGAAAGAGTTGAAGCCGCTTCGGGTCCTCAGTATATCACCGTTTTCGATCCTTCCGAGCCTGGGTCCGCCGAGACGCCCGTCGTCATCCCACCCATCCCCAACTCCTTCTTCCCCTCCATCCTCTCCGACGGCGTCGCCGACTTCGTCCTCGACGCATCCGACTCCGCCGACGTGAGTTCGGCGCGGCGGTGCTACGGGGGTACGGGTGGAGGGAGGGCCAAGCGGTGGGCCGGAACAGGGAGGCGCCGGACCCCGGGATTCCGGTGTTCAGACCCATGGAGGGGACTACGGGGATCGGGTACGTCCCGGCAGGGTCGTCGGGCCCTGCGGCAAGTTTAAGCACGAAGAAAGCAGACGACTAAGAGAACCCATCAGGTGCTTGTTTTATGTTCTGATGAAGCAACTCTTCCATTTTGCAGTTTGATTTCGAAGTATGATAGAAATTTCGATAATTAAGTAAAATTATTATTGTCTCAAATTATAATAGAAATAATTATTTCCACGGAAAGAAATATATAATTTAGCTATTACTTCCTTTGATTCAGCCATCACTTTTGTTCATCATTTGCTACTAATATATTATATTGTTATCAAATGAGTAAGTTATATATTGATGTGAAGATTTAGTTTTTGTTCTCTTTTTTTCCATTACAAAGATTTTTCATAAAATATCGAGAATAAAAGACAAAGTATTATAGTGCAAATTGAATTGGAGAACTTATTCGACCACATTTTTTATAAACATGATATTCCACTAGTGTAAGCAAAAAAAAATTAAAAAACCTAAATCTACCCGCTATAAAAATATTAGATTTTTAAGTTTGAAACAAAATCATCCGAGGATGTCTACATAATTAAAACTGAAATATATACAATTGTTATATTTTGAATGATTTTAATATGTATATATATAACTATTTAATTAACATAAAATTATGTGAATAAATATTAAAATAATGTATAAGTAATTAATAAAACCTAGCAAGGAGGATCTATTCATATAATCAATTAGGCTGTTTTCCTATTAAATCCTAATATTCAGGAGATTATTTATCGATATATTAAGAGCACAAAAAAACTTGAGATGCTTTTGTTATTTGATTACGAGACTTTAATTCAATTTCAGTTGAATTAAACTTTTTGTATGTGGGGCAGCACATTAGACTTGGAACTGTTGTCCATGCTATGTCTTTCCAAATGTGCCTTCTTTTTGTTTCAGCTGTGCAACTAATATCGTTCCATTAGACCCCATCTCAATCTCAGTTTATTTATACCCACTAAAACACAAGCTCTCTCTTTATTTCTGCAGGAGCTCAGGAAAGATGCTGGCTTAGTTCTACACGCGGAAGGGTGGGGAGCTCTAGGAAAGATGCTGGCTTAGTTCTACACGCGGAAGCGTGGGGAGCTCTAGAGGGTCTACGCAAATGCAAGGAGTTAGACTTCTCATTCATTTGTATGGTTGGAATCAGACTCTACCAATCTGGTGCAGATTATATGGTGTCTGTCTATGGAACGTCCTAAATGATATATAGCACTGTACGATTCTCTTTCAAGATTTTCACTGTACACATGATTTTCGTGAAACAAATAAAGCAGCAGATCTTTTAGCAAATTTTGATCCAGAATACACTTTTGATGTCTTTGAGGATAACCTTGATCCAAATATCCTTAATGTTGTGTACTTGGACGTTTCAAGTTTATATAGTAATAGAGAACTCTCTGTCTCCCTCTTTCTCACTCTGCGTCACTTGGCTGGAGCTGGACATAGAAATTACAGCATGTGACCTTGCGAGAAATGTGTGACCCGTGGTCGCATACAGGATTGAAGAATATGGTGACGGTTATATATATAATATCATGAACATGATTGGATCATAAATTACTAGCTGTGAACCGAATAAAAGTTGGGTCTCTCCTCTTTACTAGATAATCATCATTATGTTATGTTTTGTGATCAAGACAAAAAAAGTGAGACGCTGCAATCAATCGTATTCTTCATTTCCATATAATTATGAGCGTCTTAATAACTACGATGTGTTCTGTGTATCATAGAGCGCTTTGTAGGTGTATTATGTATATTATAAATAATTAATTTGTTCAGACCGTACATATTTAGTTGCAGAATATTTGTATCAGATGATGCAACAGCATTTCCTATCCTAGTTGGGTTTGGAATGTTACGATGATGCCAATAGAATTAATTAATGCCTAAATATAAAAAGGAATTGCTTAGTCACGAGCTTTTCAAACTATATGCAACATAAATCAGAGAGAAGCACAAGAATCCAATGAGGTTGTAGCAATCATTTCATTTCTTCCTCCCAGCTTTAACAACTTGACTGGATATGGCTCACGAGTCACCGTGCAAATAGAAACTCGAGTCTTTTTTATATGAGCACTGCTAAAAGAAAAATTACAAGTCCACTTAAATATTTTCCTAACACTCGTATACTTTGATCATTCTAAAAAAATATTAAAATTATTATATGTGTCATTGTGAGAGATTAAAAGAAATTTTTAAGAAAATGATTAAGAGAATGTAGCATTGTTCTTTCAAGAGGATGATTAAGATTATTTAGTAATGCCCTTCACCAAGTTTATATATGCTTACGTGTCATCACTGTCAAAAACACGATCTCCTGAAAACATAAGCAAACATAAATACTAACGATATCTTAAATCTTGCATTCCCAAAAGTTTCGCATTGAGTAATGCCAAGTACCAAATGTAGTCAAACCTCAAACACTTGTCTCCCACACAAAAATGAGACTATCAGTTATGTTCTTCATCCACTCATTTAGGCCCTGATAAAGGAATAAAGATGATGGAAATTAAAGAAAATATTTCTTTTTTGTTCTCGTGGAAAGAATAGAAGTGAAATATTCTTATGGTGATGTTCTAATAAGGTGTTTGGATGAATTAATTGGTATTGTAATAATTAAAATTAAATATTTGATTAAAGTGAGAAAAAATAAAATTAATATTAAGTTTATGGACGTCCACTCTCTGGTCGCCTGCTGCTTCAGCAGAGTGGACGTTCGTTGATCCTTCTTTAGCTTCATGGACGACCGTCCACCCTCTGGTCGCTCGCTGCTTCAGTAGAGTGGACGTCCGCTGATCCTTTTTCAGCTTCTTAAAATTAATATTAAGTTTATGGACGTCCACTCTCTGGTCGCCTGCTGCTTCAGCAGAGTGGACGTTCGTTGATCCTTCTTTAGCTTCATGGACGACCGTCCACCCTCTGGTCGCTCGCTGCTTCAGTAGAGTGGACGTCCGCTGATCCTTTTTCAGCTTCCTTCAGCATCTCTGGTCGCCCAATAATCCTTCTTCAGCTTCATGGACGTCCACTCTCTGGTCTCCCACTGATCCTTCTTCAGCTTCAGCTTCTTGGACGTCCGCTGATCCTTCTTCAGCTTCATTCAGCATCTCTGGTCATCCGCTGATCCTTCTTCAACTTCATGGACGTCCACTCTCTGGTCGCCCGTTGATCCTTCTTCAGCTTCAGCTTCCTAGACGTCCGCTGATCCTTCTTCAGCTTCCTTCAGCATCTCTGGTCGCCCGCTGATCCTTCTTCGGCTTCAGCTTCCTGGACGTCCGTTGATCCTTCTTCAGCTTCCTTCAGCATCCCTGGTCACCCGTTGATCCTTCTTCAGCTTCATGGACGTCCACTCTCTGGTCGTCCGCTGCTTCAGCAGAGTGGACGTCGCTGATCCTTCCTCAACTTCCTTCAGCATCTCTGGTCGTCCACTGATCCTTCTTCAACTTCATGGATGTTCACTCGCTGGTCGCCCGCTGCTTCAGCAGAGTGGACGTCCGTTGATCCTTCTTCAGCTTCATGGACGTCCACTCTCTGGTCGCCCGATTGATTCTAATTAACTATAGATTATTGTGTATTTATTAAAATAAAATAATTCAATACGGTAAAGTAAAAGCAAGAAAAAAATTGTTCTTGCCAAGAGCAAGAACAATTTGTTCTTGCTTTTGTAATAAAAATGGGTGATTTTGGCAAAATCAAGGTGGTTTCAAAAAGTAGAAGAATTATATTATTCTAGAGGTGTTTGAATGCAAATGCAAGAATAAGGAGATTATTCCCCTCTAATTCCCATACCAAACAGGGCCTTAGGGGTGGCACCCTAAAATCTGTCATCTGGGCATCGTCGAGATAGAGACAAATTGGTCCCCGAACTCTGTTCCCGATGGGTCCTCGAATTTCTCGCGAGGATCCAAATCTCCGATCCTTTTTTTTGCTAAATATTATATCAATAAAATGATGCTCTTTAAATTAATTTTAATTTTTAATTTAAGCTATGATAATTTAATATAGTATAATATAATATAAAATTTATTTATTTTTATTTTATAACTTCATGGATTAATACATAAATAAATATTAAGTTGTAAAATAAGATATACATGGACAAAAAAAATAAATATAACATATAATATTTGGGGTGGGAATTCCCGCGAGGCTGGGACGTCGATCTCCAATCCCGACTCCGAAAAACTCTCGAGATAAAATTTTCAACCGATCCCGACCTCGCGAAGAGAAAGAATCTCAAGATCGGGCCCGGCCGGGGAATTCCCGTGGGGATCCCGCCCCTCGGGGTGAATTGCCACCCCTACACTCATTGCACATTTCCAAAATAGCAGCAAGTATTAGTAGTCCACTCAGTTAACTGGACTAGTTAATGAGTTTCCAAATAAAAATCTCATAATTAAATTTAATGGGGATATCATATTTCAAAATCTTCCCTATAAAGATCTGAATCAACGGAAATATTGACACACTATATTTTTTATTGTCAGTGACTCATTATATATTAGAGTGCAAGATCATGTGATGAATAGAGGTGTAGATTTCTGAATCCTAATACCACACAGCTGTTCTGCTCATTCATGCCCCTAATCTGAATCCTACACCTTTTTTCTACACCGCCAACAATTAATCTACCCCCAGGATAATAATAAAACAAAATGATATATATATATATATATATATTAAATTATTTTCAATATTTTTAATATCTGAATAGTTCGATGAAAAGTACAAAATATTTAAGAGTAATTTCTTTTTCAATGATATTCTAAAAATTGAAATTGAAATTATTAATTAAATCTACTTATAAATTGAGATATCTTTAATTAATAATAATATAATGTAAGAAACGCCACAGAGTACAAAGTCATCAAACCAGTCTTTAACAAATAGATTGCAGAAACATCACACACACACACATATCCTTTTTTTCACATCTCCCACGACTTGGACATCCATCCAAACATTAATAATATTCATATAACCCTTCTCTGTTTTTCTCTATCTTAGCTCAACAAAATATTCAAAATCTCTCTCTCTCTCTCTCTCTCTCTCTCTCTCTCTCTCGCACCAACTTCCAAAACATGGCTTCCCAGGTGTATTAGACCGAACAAAATGATATTAATATTAAATTATTGTCAATATTTTTAATGTCTAAATAATTCGATTAAAATTATAAAATATTGAAGACTAATTTCTTTTTAGATTAATTTCATTTTCCTTCCTCAAACTATAGCATATACACCAATATAATTTTTAAACTATATTATTATTCATTTTAGACCCTTAAACTTTTCGAATAGTGACATTTAACATCAAAAAATAAATATTATATTTTATGTTATTTGTATTTTTTTAATTAGTGAATTACTATTTTAACCATGTTAAATTATTTTTTTAGATTTTTATCTAATAATATAAATTTTCTCATAATTTTAAATATATTTAAGATCCAATTTAAATTTTTCTATTTTTAAATATTATTTTTTACTTCAAAATATTTTTCGGCTTCAATTTTATTTTTTTAATCTAATTGCAAAATTTTTCTTTTTATATTCTTTAACAAGACTAAAACTATTTGTAGTTTAATAATTTTAAAAAATAAATAAAATGATAGAAAAAATATTAAACTTTATTTTTGAAGTTAAGTATCACTATTAAATAAGTTTAAAGATGTTAAGTGAATAATAATATAATTGAGGAACTATGTTGAAGAGAAAATTAGAAATAACTCTTTTTTTTCAATGATAATCTTAAAGTTAAAAATGAAATTATTAACTCAACTTTTAATTCAATCTACTTGTTAATTGAGCTATCTTTAATTCATAATAACATAATGTAAGAAATGCCACAGAGTACAAAGTCATCAAACCAGAGTCTTTAACAAATAGATTACAGAAACATCACACAGACACATATATCTCATCTCCATCCAAACATTAATAATATTCATATAACCCCTCACTGTCTTTCTCTCTCTCCAAAGCTCAACAAAATATTCAAAATCTCTCTTCTCTCTCTCTCGCACCAACTTCCAAAACATGGCTTCCCAGGTGTATTAGACCGAACAAAATGATATTAATATTAAATTATTGTCAATATTTTTAATGTCTAAATAATTCGATTAAAATTATAAAATATTGAAGACTAATTTCTTTTTAGATTAATTTCATTTTCCTTCCTCAAACTATAGCATATACACCAATATAATTTTTAAACTATATTATTATTCATTTTAGACCCTTAAACTTTTCGAATAGTGACATTTAACATCAAAAAATAAATATTATATTTTATGTTATTTGTATTTTTTTAATTAGTGAATTACTATTTTAACCATGTTAAATTATTTTTTTAGATTTTTATCTAATAATATAAATTTTCTCATAATTTTAAATATATTTAAGATCCAATTTAAATTTTTCTATTTTTAAATATTATTTTTTACTTCAAAATATTTTTCGGCTTCAATTTTATTTTTTTAATCTAATTGCAAAATTTTTCTTTTTATATTCTTTAACAAGACTAAAACTATTTGTAGTTTAATAATTTTAAAAAATAAATAAAATGATAGAAAAAATATTAAACTTTATTTTTGAAGTTAAGTATCACTATTAAATAAGTTTAAAGATGTTAAGTGAATAATAATATAATTGAGGAACTATGTTGAAGAGAAAATTAGAAATAACTCTTTTTTTTCAATGATAATCTTAAAGTTAAAAATGAAATTATTAACTCAACTTTTAATTCAATCTACTTGTTAATTGAGCTATCTTTAATTCATAATAACATAATGTAAGAAATGCCACAGAGTACAAAGTCATCAAACCAGAGTCTTTAACAAATAGATTACAGAAACATCACACAGACACATATATCTCATCTCCATCCAAACATTAATAATATTCATATAACCCCTCACTGTCTTTCTCTCTCTCCAAAGCTCAACAAAATATTCAAATTTCTTCGCTTCTTTCCCCCGGACACGACTGCCTCCGACGGGCGCAAGCTGTCCCCCACCACCGCCGCGTCCTCCTCCGGCGCCGCCGCTGCGGGCGCTGAGTTCCTCTACTTGGGCACCCTCGTCAGCTCCCGAGGCGGAGGTGTTGGTGGGCGGATCAATGAGGGTTCAGCTTCCGCTAATGCGGGCAGCGTGGCCGGTGGTGGCTCGCCGTACAGAAAACTGGGGTCGCCGGAGCTCCGCCCACTCCCCCCGCTGCCTCGTCAGTGCCTGGAGGTCGAGGAATGCCGGTCTTCCGCCGAGGAGTACTACTCACCGAAGGACTCCCCCAAGGCGGCGGGTATCGCTGGCGAGGCGGCGGCTTCAGGCTCAAAGACGGCACCTTTGGACGTGGAAATGGCGCGTTGGGGGTCTCGGAGCTCGACTCTGAGCACACCTTCGTATGATCTCTCCTCTAACGTGGCGTCCTCGCCTTCTCGCTCTTCCCCCGCCGCTTCTTCGCCTCCTCCACCACCGCCCCTGAAGCCCCCGTCATTGTTGCGCCCGCCTACTCCTTCACCTCCAAAGCGGAGACCTCCTTCTCATTCGCCGCCCACTTCTCCACCACTGGAAGCAGAATGTGAGAAAAAGGTCGGAGCTTTGCAAGCTCCCGCCCGGAACTTATGGTCGCCGAGAAAGATTGGAGACTTCGCAAAAAACCAGTCTGTGGCTGGTCGAAGACCTCCACCGCCGCTGCCTCCACCGCCACGAAACATATACAAGGACGACCAGAACATAAAGACGCCACCTTTATTGCAGCCTCCCCTTCTTGTACCTCCAAAGAACTTTCAGGCAACAGCTTCCTTCTCAGCTGAATCGCCCAAAAGTTCAGATGTCTCCGCTGATTGCAGTGGCAACTCACGCCCGAAGCTGAAACCTCTGCATTGGGATAAAGTTCGGGCGAGTTCGAACCGAGAAATGGTGTGGGATCAGCTGAAGTCAAGCTCGTTCCAGTAAGATTGTGAACTTGTAAATATTTCAGCATCTTTGTTGGCGGAATTACGAGTACTCTTCCTATCTCTGAAGTGTTTTATTGGTTCCTTCACATTTATGTTGATGGTTTGTAGGCTAAATGAGGAGATGATAGAGACACTGTTTGTTAGTAATGCAACAAACAAGCCATTAAGCAATGCTGCCGGGAGCAAGGTGAATCCTTCAAGTAACCAAGAAAGCAGAGTTCTTGATCCTAGAAAATCACAGAACATAGCAATTCTGCTGAAAGCACTCAATGTGACTAAAGAGGAAGTGTGCGAAGCTCTGCTGGAAGGTAAAAAACATTCATCTTTGTAATCTCCGTCTCAGAAGAATGCCATATATGTTGCGAGACATTGGAATAGATGTCAGGGTTAATCATGCAGATAATTTTAATTTCGTAAGCACCGAAAATCCTCGCACTTTATTGTGATAATTAAGATGAACCATGAATTCTGAATATTCTTCTTCACTTTCCTCGAATCTTTTACATTTATCATTCATCCAGAATCTAGGAGTTGGTATCTAAATTTATGGGTCATTTTATCTGATGGACACAGGTAGAGCTGAGAGTTTGGGAAATGGACTTTTAGAGGCACTTACAAAAATGATACCAAGCAAAGAAGAGGAGCTTAAACTGAAAGAGCACAAAGATGATTCATCTTTTAAGCTTGGCCCTGCTGAAAGTTTCTTGAAGGCAGTCCTTGATATTCCATTTGCATTCAAAAGAGTAGATGCAATGCTTTACATTGTTAACTTTGATCCGGAGGTCAAGCACCTTAGAATTTTGTTTGCAACTCTTCAGGTAAGTTTCTACTTCAACTGCAAGCTGTTAAAGGAAAATAAATTTTCTTTCGAAGAGGTGTTAAAGGAAAATATTTCATTTAACATGGCCATCACGATCAGAAGAATAAGCTAACAAGCTCGCAATTCTAAATTCTGACATGTTAAGTTAACGGTAGCATACCACATATGCAACCTGGTTTATGGGTTGTATTTTTTTTTTGTTCCTGGAAACCTTCAGTAGGATAACTGGAGATATGCACCGATCTCCCTTACAAAGAAACAAAACATGGAAAAAAGCAACAATTTTCCATGGGCAGTTATTGTAGTGTTGGTAACCTTCTTAGATTTTAAGTACTAGTGACTCCACTTGTGTATTTTTACTTTCCTTCTCCTGTACATGATATTATCTTTCCTGTTTTTTTTATTAACTTAAATCCATCAAAGTAACTTGGTTTTAGAATCTGCACAGTTGACCAGTCAGTATGCAGTTTACTTGCTTAATTTGACATACCGATTCTATTCGGTGACCCTAATAAATATCTGACTTTTGCATGAGCATTTCAGTGTGACAAGTTTCTAGTATTTTACTTACTAGAAATGTGAGGCATGAGATGGTATTTGCGCAGCATGTATAGAAGCTATAAATGATCCTTCTGTCCTGATATATCCTAGAGTAGATTGTAAGTTATAATTTTAACCATGCTCACTATATATTACTTCTTAAAATAACTGAATGTCAAATGTTAAAGTAATATCTTCATCAATCTCCTTATAAAGAATTTTTATCCTTCTACTTGTTTTGAGTCTCTCCAGTACTAAAGGTGCTACTGTAATTTCTGAAGAATTTTCTTCTGGTTACCATTTTCCCTTGAAATGTTTCCCACAATATCTCGAGTTGTATAGAAACACACCATTCCAAATGGCATTATCACATCAGTGTGTTGCCTTTTCAGTATTTTTTTAAACTTCAAAATCTATTGCTTTCATTGAGACATGCAAATTGATATAACCATTAAACTAACTTATGTCAATCAGCTGTTAAATCAAAGTTGATTCCTAAGTTATATAATGTAAAGTGACAATTTCTTCTGAGACTTGCTTGTAATATTCAAAACTCAGTTCTATCTGCAGGGGAAAAAATAGTGAAGGATGATACTCAAAACAATTTTGCTTGATAAGCTGTTTTTATGGCTCTGCTGATCAGACCAATTGTGATTATCCTAGTTTGCAGTTGTTTACTATATCTGTGCTTATCTTATCTGATATTTATCTTTCAATCACTTGAGTTCCTTTTATATAGATAATTTGTTTCTCCGTGCTGTGTTTACAAGTTTGATGATAATTCATGTTTCAGGCTGCTTGTGAAGAACTCAGGTGCAATCGTATGTTCCACAAACTTCTAGGGGCTGTCCTGAAGACTGGGAACCGTATGAATGTAGGTACAACCCGTGGAGATGCACAAGCTTTCAAACTTGACACTCTTCTCAAGTTAGTTGATATCAAAGGTACAGATGGCAAGACCAGCCTTCTGCATTTTGTTGTTCAGGAGATCACTCGTGGTGAAAGCATCCGCATTTCCTCTGGCAATGCCACAACCCTTAGCACCCAGCAATGCTCACTAGAAGATCTTGAGAACAGGAAATGTGGGCTTCAATTGGTGTCTGGTTTGAATGATGAGCTCACCAACGTGAGGAAGGCTGCTGCTATGGATATTGATGTGCTTAGCAGCTGTGTTTTAAAACTGTCAAAAGGCATTGCAAAAATCCAAGAAGTAGTGAGACTGAATGATGCTATTCTTAATGAACATGGTCGGCAATTCCATGATGCTATGCTAAGGTTCTTGACAAAGGCTGAACATGAGATTTTAGAGATCCAAGATGAAGAGAGCATGACACTGTCATTGGTGAAGGAGATGACAGAGTACTTCCATGGAGATTCGGCCAAGGAAGAGGCTCATCCATTTAGAATATTCAAAGTCGTTAGAGATTTCCTTTCCGTTCTTGATCAGGTCTGCAAGGATGTCGCGGGTACCATCAACAGCGCACGGCAGTTTCATCTTCCTGTGAATCAAGCATGTTTATCAGCATTCCCCAGGTTTCATGCAGCAAGAAGTTCCGACGAAGAGAGTTCATCATCATTTTAGAGTGTAGCTAATGCTTAGATGCTCTTGTGGCTGCAGCCTCATGCAGAGTAGAAAAGGTCAGAGTAATTTGGACTTGGCAGCTGATATCTTCACTGTGTATTCACAGATATTCTCTCTGTACAAAAAGATATGACATGTTGCTTGAACTGTTAATGACTGGTGGCGCCTTGGTGGAAGCTTGTTTTGGGGTAGGCTGCAATTTGGCTTAGCTAATTCTTGTGTAGCAAAATTGTTCATGTTCGGGAAGTCTTTAACCATTTCGCAGTGAATTAGTTATAAAAGGCTTATAAATCTTGCTGTGTTTTATGCTCGTTCACGTTGCCATCTCTCTCTCTCTCTCTCTCTCTCTGTATATATATAACAACATATTATATTTTCAATTTTACAGGCATGTCCCCAAGGTTTATAAGATTAAGAACTTATAAATGTCATGTTTAACATTTTTTTATTGTCAAATGAGGATTAAATGCATCTCATTTACATTAAAGATTTTGATTGGGAGGTGCTATTGGACGTATTTTCTTAAAGACAATTATTGACTTGTTTTCTGTTGCTTTAGTGTTTGGTTATTTTTTTCTATTATGACATTTTGACTTCTTTTACTTTTAACGTGTTTGAAGTGCAACTTTAAAGTGAGCTTCAACTTGTTCTTGATAACTATATTGTGACACCCCAAATAAGAAACGGATTGTGTTCAATATGAATATGGCCCATGTCACCAACACGAATCGGTGTCCAAGAGTACCTTAAGTTGTGTTGTGCCAAAGTGTCAAGTCTTAATTACTATTAAAATTAAATTTATTTTGTTAAAATCCTAATCTTTCCTCTGTATAACCTCTTAGTTGTGAATTAAACTTTCAAACCCTCATCAGTCTTTTGCCAACCGTCAAGTGATTTTTCTCTCCTCTCTCCTTTCCCTTCATCTCTCTCTCATCTTCTTTCTCATAGGGAATTCTTTTGTCTTCATATTTGAGAATAGTGCCAAGAGATTTGGACGGAGATCGACGACGCGTGAAGGAGAGAAAAGATAACACCACAAAGAACGGAGGGATGAGAAGGAACATTGAACGATGCACAAATAAAGATAATCCTCTTAAGAAAAGATATATAATTAGAATCATTATTAAAATCTTCGGTGTGCAATAAGAAGATAATTAATATTGATTTACGTCGTATAATTATTCTCTCCTCGGATTCTTAATTGATATTAATAGACCTTAATTTATCGGCATAAATGAATTATGCTAATATGATAATGAATCCTCGAACACGGACTGTGTCTGACATGAAATGGGTTGCATTCGTCGAACTCGGGTCACGTCACCTACGAAGTTCGTTGTTTCCTGCTACAACACTGACATAACCTAGAAATGGATCAAGTTACTTACCAACGCGGGCCGCATTTTTCCTAACGAATATAACCGAGAAAAATAGAAAATGGCAGAGAAACCTTGAACCCTAACTCGGGTCGAGCTTTCAGCATGTCCTCCATAAGGAATAGTGAAGAGAACCCTCCCTTGAAACGAACCACGTCGCCAAGAAACACAAGTCGTGTTCCACTAAATATAGTCCGCATTCGGGGTGCAGGTCTCTCACTAGAGGCAACAAGAACTATGTCGTCATCCGCTAACGCGGGGCACGTTCCCTCACTTGAAATGCCAACATGTCTTTTATTTTGCACATTATTTTATATGATTTAATTATATTTATTGATTGAAATAATTTGGTGAACAGTGTAGGTTTATGCGCCCTTAAATGATAACATAGTTCAATTAATGATATGACTTAAAAGTTGCAATGATTATGATTGAACTTATGTATAAAATGAAATATTCCTATTGAATCGAGGGGCTTATTCCTATTGTTAACACGAACCTCATATTGAGTTCATTCGAAAACTATTGTATTATTTATGGAGATTTACTTGAGTAAAAAAGAAATCTCATGGCCTAGCTAGCCATATTGACATCACATATAATCTTAATATTTAATACATTGATAAGATTCATGATTGATTTTAATAATTATTTTCATTTAAGATAAAATATAATGATAATAAGAGGTGGCTTGAATATATTGAATGAGATATATGAACATTCCAAGATGAGATGTAATTAATATTTTCGTCATCAATTGATAAAGATATTGAAAAAAATATTACAAATCAATGTGTAAATTGAGATTATTGAGATAATGAATTGTCTTATTGGTTCCTCCTTAAAATGTTAATTGACAAATTATATTTTTTTACATATTTATGATTTTATTTATGACCTTTACATATTGAACGTCATAGCTCACAGATTCTCTCTTGTGAATTCAATTATAGAGATAATCCAGATGCTTAGTAGGAGTCGATGATATTGATGATGATTGTGCTCATGATGATCTACTCGGAATCCTATTCAAGCCATGCAATAATGAAAGATGAACTCTGATTAGTTGGTATTTTTTTATTATATTTAATAGTTGATGTTAGTCTTTTATCATAATTATTGTAACCAACTTTTAGCTTTTTTTATTTTGGAAAAAAACGTTTTAGTCAAATTATTGATTCTAGCAGAGTCGATTGAAAAAAAAGTTTGTAGCGTTTTTAAGAACAGATGTGTGATTTTAAATTTGTTATATATATTGTGTTAGGTGAAAAGTTAACCTTTTTTTTATCCATTGCTCGTTGACAATGTTCCCTTTTTTTAACTTTTTGTAAAGTCATCAACAAGTTAATATATGACAAAGACAAGGTAATAAACGCAAAAGAATTGCGAACCTACACCAATACAAATTTTCCCCTTTCGAAATTATGATTAATCAAATATCTGACATTCAACGTACAAATTACATGAATTGCATTTAGATAATTAACTCATATTTTGTAAACAAAAGAAAGTATCTCACATTTGCCAGGTATGCCCATGGTGTATAATTTCCTTTACAATAAAAGACACATATATCAAAATTGTTAGCTAGGGCCTAAAGTGATTGGATGTTTAGAGAAAAAAAAACCATATTTTTAGTGATTTTTTAATCTAAGAAAAAAATATCAATTTTTTCCACTGTTTTTTTTCAAATCCTAAATTTGTATTAATTTTATATTTTATATAATATTACATAAATTATTTTATAACTTGACAAGAATAATATATTTTAAGTTTTAATATAGTAATCTATATCGTATATCATTTATATGTTAATTAGGTAAACTTATATATGTTAGAGGATGCTCACAAATATATTTTTATATAACGTTAATAAGTGATCTTTTCAGTTTATAAATTATCTAGGTTTATTTGAATATTAAAAAACTTAAGATTTTTATGTCAAATTAAATATTTTTTTGTATTTTTTTCTTACATCTAAAAGTTTATCTTATGATAATAAAAAAATGATATGTAATATAACTACTATGCAATAAAATCATATAACTCATTAATGCTTGCTCTTTGTATTGCATGTTAAAAAATAGGGATTAATGGAGGTGCTCCCTAGCAAACTAGGGAGCATGGTGCTCCTTAGCATCTACGCCGTCGGATTCGTGATGAAGGGCAGATGCGAAAAGGCGCTTGGACCGGGTTTTTATTTACTTAAAAGGACGAATCGTTTAAGTGGACCGGTATAGTTAATGGAGGTATAAAAGCCATTTTATCTTCTCTCTCCTCAAAAAAAGTTAGGGCACGATTGATTCTTTTCTTCTCCATCGTTGCTGGTGTCCTGCGCTGCTCCATCGTTGTCGGCCCGCCCTGCTGCTGCTAGCTTCGGCGATGCCCGCTGCTGCTATTTCGCCTAGAGAGTCGAGACGACGTGCTCTGCTGCCATGCCTTGTTGCTGGTCGACGCCGTCGCCAAAATCCGCTGCTCATCGCTGTTGGTCCGCCCTCCTCCTGCTAGCTCCGGCGATGCCCTGCTATTGCTGTTGTTTCGCCTAGAAACTCGACGACAATGCGCTCTGCTGCCCTGCCTTATTGTTGATCGACGACGCTTCCAAAATCTGCTGCTCCATCACTGCCGCTATGCTCTGTTGAAGTGACGGAGAGAGGTTGAGATCTGCTCAATTGTGATTTTCTTCTTCCTCCTAGAGACTCAACGCCCGCCAAAATTTGCAGCTGGTCATTATCCGCTGAATCGACGAAGACGACGCCGTGATCTGTTCCGCTGCGTTTTTCTTCTTCCACTGCCCAGTCTTGTTGCTCCTCGCGGCCTAAATCTACTGCTTGGAGACGTCGTTTGGTATGACCTGCCTTGTACTCATCTTCCCTGCCAGTCATGTTTTTTTTTACAGAAATAAGATGCTAACTAAAAAAATTATTGGGAACAACTGTTATTATGCCATCATTTAGCACATGTAAACAAAAAACATATTGTGAATCTGCATTGTGCTTTGAGAATAAAAAATGTTCCTAGTGATGCCAGATTAGTGCACATTGTAAGGTATAAAGAGATTCAATAAGCATGTATGATCTTCTAAAAGAAATGTTTACTTTTGGTCTCAGTTTATTGTAATTTACGTGAAGGATTAAACATGATTTTTGCATATTATTCAATTAATTAGTAACATGTAAAAAATTGTTTTTTTTCTTATTATCAGACTTAGTAACATGTCAAGTAACGTATTATACTTGACGTGAAAGGATTAAACATGATTTGTTTTCTCAAAGATGATTGTGTTTGTTTTTGCATATATTTGCACTTACGTTGATTAAATTATCATCTCAATGATTGTGAACACGAAAAAAGTATTGCCTCAATGTTATTGCAAGAAAGAAGTTGTGACAAGAACATCTTGGACTGAATGAAATCCTGATCGAAGATTCTTTGGTTGTCGATACTATGAAATGAGTTTTCAAATAGCTTTCTCATGTTTTTAACACAACAACTTAATGTGTTTGATGCAACATTTTGTATTTGTAACTTGCAGCAACGAGGAGCATGATCACATTTCAGATGGTTGGACCAAAATTTTCAACCTCGGCCTACTCAAGTGATTAATGGTTTATTACGAAAGATTGAGAGATTGGAAGTTGAGGATGAAGTTAGCATTAATAGGAATGAAATGAATTTATTTTGGAAAATTATTATTGTAATGGTAGTTATTGTAGTAATGCTGGTCATGCTTATATGACATGGCCGAGTAATGATAGTTATTGAGACAACAAAGATGTATTAAATGAAGAATCTTTTAATTTGGAAAGACAATTATATTATGGTTATTTTTCTTTTAATTATCATTGTCATTGCCATAGTCATTTGTACGTGTGAAGGATCTATCTATTTTTCATGTTTCGTGGTTAAAATTGTATTTTGGATCTTGGTTACACTTTATAGCTTGGTTATCTATTTTGTCATATTTTTTGTCTTCTTTGGTTGTGTTTGTTGCTGCATTTTTTTACTGTTGTCTTCCGCGGTTGTGCATGTTGCCACACTACACTAAATTCAGCTAAATGTAAATTCGGAAATGAATGCTAGTGACTTAAGCTTGTTGTCGTTTTACCAAGATTCAGGAACCTCTAACAATCATGCATTTGGCTGTTAATAGTGTGTTTCATAGAAAGGGGCAATAGGAGGCAACTGCTCTATTTTTTGATAAATG